>OMNV01012395.1:256560-267436 GCA_900303265.1 Brotula barbata
TGACTCAAATGTCAGAGCACGGCTGAGTTACTTCCTTTATGAATTCTACTATATATATATTTTTTATCCTGTTAAATAGTGGTTATTCAATAATCAAAAATTCCTCCATTTCATATAACACGCACCAGATCAGACTTTACCGTGGTCCAAATGGCTAAATCTGGCACATTTACAGTATGTTTGTTCATGTTTGGAACACTTGATGACTGAGTCAGTCATCATGACGTAATGACAACAACGAGACGCAGGACGTAGTGACACAACTCCCACACTGTCACAAGGCAGAACTGAAGCTCAGGGCCTCTGTGCTGCAGCCATTAGTAATCCATCTCTGCGTGTCACACCTGCTTGGTAAACCAGCTTCCTGTCCTTGTTCAAACGCTGCCTGTTACCCAACCTGCGTGTGTTCTGATGTGTGAGAGCGAGTTTGGGTTGTCACGATGGCAGCCCCATAAAACATTTAAGGAGGTGTGAAAAACGCCGCTGAGAGGTGGAGGAGTAAATGGGCAGTAAATAAGTTCCTACGGCACCACATGTTTTACAGCCATATCCTATTATTCATACCAATATTCATGTCCTATTATATGACCCAGAAAAAGAGCTACTGTCGCGGCTCCTTTTCCACTTTGGATTTATTCATCTTGACTTTATTGATCACTCTCAAAGCGCTTATATGGGGGCTTCCCACGCACAGAAACCCTCTGAGCATCTTTTTATTTTGCACGTGCCTCCCTCCGTTATGTTCCTCTGAGTTGTCATAAAGCGTCCTGAGCCAACAAACTGCTGATTTTGGATTGCAAACTGACAGAAGGAGAGAGAGAGAGAGAGCGAGCAAGTCGGTGACTGGCAGTCTTACCCTGCTCCTCCTTCATTTCCTGGCCTTGAGCTCCAGCTCTGTCGCTGCCCCAAATTAGATTGGGAGTAACACAACAGGGCTAATTTGTGTTTTTCCTCAAATTTGTGAAGCAATTTCCTCTGCTGAAAGCCCCTCATTGATAAAGACATTTCCCCTCATCTCAGTCCTACAACCATTCATCCAAACGCATAGTGGTCGATTTAGCCATTATAGAAAATGAATATGAATTTAATTATCAGCGCTAACAAAGGGAAATCTCCTTCAGCGTTTAAGATCTGAGATCTGTGCATCACTGTGAGGTTTCTGCACGCCGCTCTACTCCGACCGACGTCTCCTTCGGAGTCATCCTGAAGTATCCAAACACAGAAAACATGTGTTTGAGGGAGAAGAAAGTCCTTCCTGGCGCAGCAGCCTTTCACATGTCAGTATTTCTTTTTCCCTCTCTCTTCTGTTTCTATCCATTCTTCACTAAGTGCTCTCCCTCATTCTGCACAATGGAGGCTTTTCACTGGCTGAGACCTCGCTCCCTGGCTGGAGACAGGAATCCACTGTTCACACACGCACACACACCGACACACGCATGCACAAATACCAGACCTTTGAGCACAATCCATGTGACTGTTTTAGGTTAGGTTTGAGGCCTTTTTGTAAAGAAGTTTTCATACCTGTGTGTGTGTCTGTCTGTGTCTACTGCCTTTGACCTGCCATCTGGTTATCTGTGTGTGGTGGACAGCTTCGCTCTGATGTGTTTTCCAGGCCTGACAGAGATCTGCTGCTGAGTGCACAGCTTCACAAACAGAAACAAGGTCAGCATGACTCCTGTGTGTGTGTTTTGACTGCCGCAAAGTTTCCCCCCGTTCCCACCAATGTTTTGACAATCTTGCACTTTACTGGGCCGGTGAATATACACTTTGAGTGTGCACACATGCCTATAAAGTTCACATTGTGTCTTTGCCGGTCAAAATTACATGTTTCTGACTGCAGGTGTGTGTGTGTGTGCGTCTAAGACCCCTCCTCTCTCTTACACGAGACCCATCGGTCTAGGCAGTGCAGCATTCCATCCAAGATAAGAGATTTCACCTCTGACCTCTACGGTTCAACCATAGGTCAGCGCAAAGTTGCTCCATTCACTCAGATTAGAAGAGAACTCAGGAGGAAGGAGGGGGCGTGCGTGAGAGCGTTTGTGTGTGTGTGTGTTGGGAGTGTGATAAAAGAACAGGGGGAGGGTGATGGCGGGACAAAAAAAAGGCAGAAATGACAATAGGAGAGAGGAGAGATGGGAAGCATGAAGTGGGTTTAGACAGGACAATGGCTCTCCGAGTGACATTTGAGCTTTGTCTCTGCAGGCCCGACTCTCTTTGTGGGAAAAGGCTGAGCGGAGTGGTGTGTGTTTTTTACCCCCACAAAGAATAGACTGAAGGAAAAAGAAATCAAAATTACTCACACCATTATGTCATCCCGTTGGCCTGAATATGGAAGCTCTCATACCCAAAACTCAAGCATTACGTCAGTCTGGGCTCCCGTGTGCTACGACTACCAACCACCATCAAATCAAACAGAGGCCAATGTCCCACCAAAACTATTCCACCTTCACTGACCACACCGATTTTTCCACTGGCCTCAACATTTAGCACGAGTGTCACTGTGGCTTGAATCTTACAGAATTTCTTTTTTTTTTTCCAGGTCATTTACATCTTAAGTAGGTCACTGACCTAAAAGGAAGCACTGTAGAGATATTTGGTGTTCACTTACACATCTGAAGCCCTTTGACCAAAATCTTATGGATCCCTGTCCTTCCATCTACACAGAGCTAGGGTAGAAGTGCATGCATGATACTACAGTATCGTATGGATTCCCAAATTCTTCTGGCAACAACTTGAAGAACTAATTTTGATTGGATAAAATGTTTCTTTACAAATGTTTTTTAATGTTATGTTAATTTAACATATACGTTCGAGTAGAGTAGCTTTTAGAGGCTTTTCCAAATATTCCATGGATCCACAGGGTCCATTCAAAGGCCTACAGACCTTGTAAGTAAACCCTAAATATCTCTAGAATACAACAACTTATGAAAAAAAAGCCCAAAAAAACAACGGAGATATGAATGATCTGGAAATCAAGAAACTGTGTAAAATTGTTTGAGCACTGCCTGCTCTAAAAATGGCTTCTGAGCCTGGAATAACACATACACACATGAACA
The DNA here is from genome assembly GCA_900303265.1 of Brotula barbata. Taxonomy (NCBI): domain Eukaryota; kingdom Metazoa; phylum Chordata; class Actinopteri; order Ophidiiformes; family Ophidiidae; genus Brotula; species Brotula barbata. The sequence goes on from OMNV01012395.1 coordinate 259,617, forward strand.
CACATATTGTGCTTTACCTCTTTGTAGCCATCTGTGAGGTACAGGCCGGACGCTTGAATGATGATATCATCCATTCCACCACACTCCATGTTATCCAGCGCTTCCCTCATCCCTCCCTTCCTGTCTTCCTTGTCTTTTCCTCTCTACTCTCCAATCACTCTGAGTCCTGATCAACTCATTTCATACATACCACCTACCAACTCACCAGTGCCACTATTTGACCCAGATATCTTTTCCTCTCCCAGCTCCTGCTGCTGTTTTCTGCTTACATGTGGACATCCTATGTCTTCTTCACTTCTCTGCGATTCTTTCCTCCACTACATGTTTCCTCTCCTGTGTCTCCCGCAGGACTGTGAAAGCACAATGGTCGGAGGTAAGGCCCCTTTAGACCCTCCCTACCTACACCACCCTGTGGCCAGGGCAGCCTCTCACAGCCCGAGAGACAGAGACTCCCCAAGAGAGTGAGAGAGGACCTCAGTGGTGTTTTTTTAATGTTTTCACGCCCTGATGTGAGGACAGCAGCTGCTCGCAACCAGTTTGGAGAGACACACCTTGGCCACAGTGTGTGTTTGTGTATGTGTGTGCCTAGAGCCTTTTCACATATCTCCTGGACACTATCTGTCACGTCTATATTTGTTTCAGCCCGTCTCATACCTGGAATCTCCATTTTTAAGTATCCAGACTGCTAGAACCTTCTTATCTACAGTGGTTTACAACACAGAGCGAAAGAGAAAATGACTCATAGTTGAGATTATGTTACATAGTTGAGCTGAACTCAATATGAAAGCACAAGTGTGCATGTCACAGAGGGGACGCTGTGCTCCCTTTCTGCTAATGTAAAAATAGCGTTCTGTCTGGTCTCCAAAGCCAGCAGCCCGTTGGCCTGACCAGCTAAATAAACCCTGACAGAGCACAATGGACCATTAGTCTAGCAATATAAACACACATGCACTCACTCAGTTCACACCCACACAGGCAGGCACCGCCTGTGCCCTGTATCAGTGACTTACTTTTTCAATCTGAAGACTTCTCGCCGTGTAATGATCTCATCTTTGCAAAATGCTATCGACCCGTGACTCATACATTTGTCATGGCCGCTCACGCTGAAAATTATATCCGCATATGGCTAGAAAATCTTAGCAGAACATGCACACATAAACTGCTCACATCTAAAAATAGCATTTAAACTCACAATTCATGTGCCAAATAAGTTTCACTCACATTGTGCGATGCAACAAATGAAACACACATTATTGTTTACAACTACACAAGCAGTATCTAGAGGCAGATATTACTACAAGGCAAAGTAGGCATTTACTTAGTGGCCCCCAGGAGCAGTCTGCTTAGATATAACATATTTAAAACCTAATCTTATATCCTTTACTCCGCACTTACACAGCAAAACAAGCACAAGAATGTTTCTGTAGCAATGGAAAACTGAGACAACTTTTTGTAAACAACCGTAGCAGTGCCTACTCTTCCTTAACAACAAATATAATGCATAATAAATTCAAATAAATATGGCTCAAATTCTTTGGGGGTGTTGGCACAACCAAACTGGTCCTTTACTGGGATGGGGTATCAAATCAAAAAGAAATAAATTCAAGGTTGCACTAAAGGTGAAGATGACACATGCACGTGTCTTTATCGCTTTATCACTCCTGTCAAAACACCTCAGTGTGCGCCAACAACAATAACAAGCATTTTTTTGACAATTCTCCTTGGGAGTGTGACCTTAATAGGCATAAAAGATGGATACCTGGAGCTGTGTGACATACAAAAACAATGATCCTTGATTTTCATGGGTGTTTTTAGCTCATTTTAAAGGGAAATCTTATCAATACAATTATAAATACAGTTCATTAAAGTTAATATGAAAATCTCATACATTAGATTTAGTAGTTGTCTATTCAAGGGCCTGTGTTACTGTAAAAAATCTGACAATTAGTTTCAGTGCTTTTTAAATTTTTTGGAGTTGGAGAAGCTCCTCTGTTGACAGATAACAACATCAAATGTGTGATCTTCTCTCTGCACATTCATTTTTTATTTCTGTCTTATTGGTTATTAACATTTCTACGGGTGATCAATTATCTACACTAAAAATGTAACTCTGATCATGTATGTGGAGCAAAAATGAGTTCAAAGTTGAACCCTCAAATGTTCACCTGCAGCTGGATCCACAGGATGACTCCTATTCAACGGTCCAGAGATATAACGGAGAGGAAGAGATATCAGATGGGCCAAGGACAAAAGAGTAGACAAGCGACGAAGGGGGAAAGAGGAGAAGGCAGAGAATGATACATTATGATATTGATGAATATGAAGCGTGTTCATCTCTTCCTGTGCTGAGAGAGCGGAGAGGAGAATAACAATAGGAGCTTCTAAAGGGCAGAATGAAACCCAGCGAATTCCTTTTGAAGAACTCCGAGATGCAGACAGTTGGGGAATAGCGGATTTGCATGATAACATCAAAGCACATCTGAACATGTGCCCCTCTCACCCTCCCCCCTCTGTGCACACACACAGAGGGTGAACCAAAAAGTAGGAAGTTGGTTTGAATCAGTGTTGATCCCTTAGGATTATGAGTAAAGTCGATTATTGTCTGACTGTCCCTGAATCCTCCCACAATGGACGCCCCACGCACACTCTCACACACAAACACACACGAAATGTGGCCTGTGTGGTGCTACAGGGCAGCGTAGAGTCGGCTCGCCTCTTTATCCAGTTCATTACTCAGTCTGACTTCATAGCGAAGGTGAAGTCACTGCTGATTCAAACAGGATGGAGGAAGAGGAGTTACCTGGGCGTGATGGAGAGTGGAGAAGGAAGGCGGGCAAACACTGCCTCGAATGCGATTCAAGGACAAAGACGTGTTTGCTGAACAGAGGCTTTAAATCCAGAGTGAAGGAGAGAGAGAGGAAGAGAGAGAGAGAGAGAGAGAGAGAAAGGGAGAGAGAGAGAATGGCTTATTGTTCCAAGTGAACAGAGGGTGACTGTGGGAGAGAGAGAAGGTTCCTGGCACCTCTTGTAATCCTGGGCTCCAAGTCCAGCCGTACTCTGTGTGTGTTCTTGTGTGTGTGTGTTTCCACCTCCATTAATTAGTATGACTCTATACTTGTTTGTGTGTTTATGTATATACGGGTGTGTGACATTTAAACACAAATCCCTCCTACTGACAAAACACGACAGGAAACACGACACTCGCTCATCTGGTCTTATTTTGGAGCGAGGAGGAAAAGCAACGGAAGAGCGGCTACCATAGCAACGTTTGGAGAATTTTTCCATGGTGATGCTCTGTGATCCAAACAAATTGGACTGCAAAGGGAGCACGGGGTGGCCCAATAGGAAGTCCACACACACACACGCACACACATAACTGTATGACAGAGGCCAGTGTTGAAGGCCTGACGTGCTGGTAAATCATATAAATCTTGTCAACATTTCTTGGACTTGTGCGGTTGAAAAAAAGACTGATAATCTTAACAACTTGATTTTGAATTGTGCTGCGTTCATCCGCTGTTGTAAACCTTTCATTAGGTAAAAAAAAAAGAAGCGCATATTTGTTTCCATTAATGTCAGTAAACATCACAAATCCAGGTAAGAAGAGTTTTATGGTTTAACAGCCGTAATGCTCGTATCTCTTCTATAAGTGTATGCTTTGTGGATGTGATGTAGTCTACACTGTCATTGTAATCCGGTCCATCAGTGCTATCTGCTGTACAGCTCGTCCTCATTTATAATTCATCAGGCCACAGTACAGATACTATTACACCGGAGCCATGGAGGAGATCTCCTCCTCAGCCCCTCAATCTGTCAGGTCGGAAACCTTCACGTCTATGTAGACACCTAATATAAAAACCCACCTGAACACACACATACACACACACATACTTCACACACTGGAGTTCCTAAGGCCTTGGCATGCTGACAAAGTGTCCGAGCTGACATATGTCGCCATCAGCGTCACGTGACAACGCAGCAACGTGATGACATTTTGAGACAAACAGCACTGCCTAGCACTAAAATATTCTGAAATTCACTCTTTCTACGTTTCCTCCCTCTGATTAGTGGAGGAAACCATTATGTGGCCACTTCCTGAAAGGGATAAAACTGAAGGCTCTTACTGCTTGACCGCAGGTCAAATGTTCAATTTATTGGCTCGCCCAGTGTCAGCCTGTGACTTAATTGGCTAATGGTTTCTGACACCGAGTGTGAGCTCGCTGAACGAATAGGGAGGGACGTTTCCTTTCCTTTTCTCCGGAAGACACTGAAAGATAGGATAAGCAGGACCACACCTTTAATCTAGCGGAGGAACAAAACAAGACTGATGTGAAAACTGACTGCCCCAGGACACATATGTTGTCCCCTGAGACATACAGGGACATGGGGACCACAGCCTCATCTCTAAACCGCCCCAATTCCTTTTTCTGTTACCATTCATCCATTTTAATTCTCTTTTCTTCTCTTTTATTCCTCTATTCTATCCCCCATCGCTCTTTCCTTCAAACCATCACTGTGCGTGCTTGCGTGCGGTGTGTGTGTGTGTGTGTGTGTGTGTGTGTGTGTGTGTGTGTGTGTGTGTGAGGGGCGCTGTCTACCCGCTGGTTGCCAGGTTACCGGTCTAATTGAGGGGCCTCTAGAGAGTTGCTGCTATCAGAGCCTGAACCCTCTGTTCTGCTTACCGCGCTCTCTTTCCATCACTTTATTAACATCTTTATCTTTTCTCGCGTCTCTCTCGTATCAGTACGTTCTCACCCTTTCGTGCCGCTCCTCCTCACTCTCCCTCATTAAACTTTTCCTCACGTTTCCCTGCATTTATATCTTTCTCTTTTAGATCTTTGTACGCCCTCATTTTTTTGCCGTTCCATCATTTTGTTCAGCCTGTCCTCTCAGTTCTTCCATCTTGCCGTCTCTGTCACTCCATCTAGCTTTCATCAATAACAAAATCTGGCAGGAAGTCTTTATCCCATTACACAACTGTTCCCCCACCCACGTACACGTGATCATAAATGCCAACACACAACAAGCATCTGAAAGCACAGACCCATTCCAGACCTAATCCAAGGCGTTGAAATGGTGTGGCTATAAATCATACATTTAATCCCAATTTTATATTCTAAAAGAATACTTTTTGGCATATTCATAGGAGAGAATGACAGGAATCCATGTGTGTATTCCATCTCGTCTCAGAACACGAGATCACAGGCAAATATGGGTGTTGATCATGCTGGAGATGGGAGCAGTTACATTTGGTAATCTCTCTAACAGGACAACGTTTAGAAAAATCAATCCACAGATCACTCGTTCCCATCGTGGTTGGAACACAGTATTTGCACAACAAAGTTTAATTATCTGCAGCCATAAACCACTTACACAACACCCACAAGGCCCATCCATCTCTTTAGCACGCTCGTGTGTTTTCTTACAACTTCTTTTGCATTTTTGCTGCTCTTCCTCGACACACGTCGCTCCCTCCTCTCCCCACTCAGTCTCAGTGCCTCTCTGACAGATTCAGCTCATCTCTCTTTGCCTTTCATCTTCCTGTCTCCTTCTTCCTACTCTCCATCTCCACTGCATTGCAGAGTTTCTTCCCTTGAAGTGCTGGAAAAGAGAAAAGCAGATGCACCGCTCTCTCTTCTTTAATCACACCTGCTACCTTTCTCTCAAACGCTCACACTGCCAGAAATGTGCACACCAATAAATGCACACACGAGTTCAGTCATGACAAGACAAACATGCAGCATCACTACGGCAGAACGCAGGCTGGCAGACCTCAAGCCCGTCTGACATGGACTGATGAAGAGGAGGTGGTGGAGGGGAGGTAGGACATTATTCCCCCGAGTCAAGGGCTCGCTTAGCAACCAGCCGACCATCAGATTCACAACACAATCACGCAACACAAATACCAGACAAGTTCTCCAACGCAGACCTGATTCTCAGACCTGATGACATGCGAGTCCTACATGAAGGAGAACAACGACCAATTTCAACAAGACATGAAAGGCTTGATGGTGGAAATAAACAGGAAAGAGAGGAATAAACATCAGCACTGAGTGAGGAGACATGTGAAGCCATTGCCAAAGTCAACACCCTCATGCCTCAGTTCGAGTGAAATCAGAAATCAATGTAACGTGTGCTCATCCAGCTCCGACAAGTCAGTTTTACCTGGTAAGAACAGTTTTCCTGGTGGACCATCCTTCACAGCATCCTAGACCGGAGCTGAGCTGGAGTGGGACTGGAAAAGAATTCCTGCAGTGCTACACCCAGGAGGTCAGAACAGGACAGCAGGGATCCCACCCGACCCTCGATCCAACTCAATCAATCACCACGGCTCTCTTCTTGCAAGTTTCTTCTTTCTCTCTTTCTTAACCTTACGTTTTCTATCTTTCTTTTCTGTTTGTGTTTGTCAGAAAGAAGGGTCGGCTCTGATCGCTTCTTCCCCAAAGCCGAGAGAGGGAGGGGAGTGAGAGACTGGAGGAGGGGTGTGAGAATGAAAGAGAACCAGGGAGGGAGGGGGCCAGTGAGTAGCTGAGTACATTCCTGCTTCCCTCCCTCTGTCTGGTTGGGACAGGAGGAGGGGAGGAGCTGGATGGCTGGGCGCATGTGGAACTGACCAATGAGGCGACAGGACGGTGAAGTGGGAGGGAGTGAGGGAAGGATGAGGGCGTGGGTGGTTTCAGGGTTGGGGTGTTGTTCTGCTGTGTCACAGAATGATGACAGGCACAGAGACAGACAGACTGATGATGATGATACTTTTTAATGTGTTATAACCATACGACAGCTCAGCCATGTCATGATGATGGAATCCTTGAACTCCATCTAGAAAGCCATGTGCAATATTAACGGGTCCAATTCCATTTTGTCTCTGTAATCAAAAAGAATCAAAAGAATACAATACGTGGGCCCAGTGTGGCACCGACAGCTTCGCTCTTCCTGCGCCTGCCTCTTTGTGAGATTATAATCCCACAGTGCCAGATGGTCACACTGTAATCCACAGGTCACTCTCCAAAAATAATCTCCCTTTTCTCTTGCTCTCTGTTCCATTCCTCTGTCCGGAAACCAGCCTATTCTTGTTGTAGATCCATCTCTTTGTCCCCTGATCTGTCCATCCTTTCTATCTTTTAGCTAACATCCTTTCCACATTTCTATCCTGTGTGTGCTGTATTTAGACAAGAGTCCTCCCGCATTCCTAATACAGTGGAGTTATGTACAAAAAATGTGCAGAGTCTGATATCATGATCCTGATGTATCTGTTTCAACTTTCTCTTTTTTCTTTCATATTTATGTTTAGTTTTTGGCACAAATGAGTGGAATATTGCCTCACTCCGTATTTGGGGCGTTCTGTATGTATGACCGCAATACGCACATATAAAATCAGGCACCAAGGAGAAGAAGGAGTAAAGCTTGAGGTGCTCATTGATCATTGATCGCAAAGAGAGAATAAGAGAGAGAAGGGGATCAGATAACACCTTTTTATCGTGATAGATAACAGTGAAGGCACAACATCAGCAATAAAACATAATCCAAAACTATACTTTCCACACATCTGTCCTTACTCTCTCTTGTACTACTCGTGAATTAGTTGCAAATATTTTGCAGTTCTTTACAAGCCTGTGTTACGTGGAAGCGTTTGTCCATATGTTTCTCTCATATTGATTCTTGTGATTGATTAAAGCGTTGGTCCTGTGAGATTCTGATCTTAAACTTAATCAGAATGACCTAAAATCTCCCAGATTCATCTTTTTTAGTTCCATTCCATTCCTCAGATCTACACTGCAGCTGATTTGCAGCACTGCGTCTTAACAGCCTGAATTGCGGCT
>OMNV01012396.1:0-82458 GCA_900303265.1 Brotula barbata
CGTTAAACACAAGTGGTGGAATTGCCAGTTGTACCTACTAAACCGAGAAAGTACTCCATATCTACGTCCTAGCCAGTCTCGAAATAGGGGACACTCAGCTCAACAGTCAGGGTCTCCAGTCTCTGTTCCAGCCCCTGTGAAAACTAGGAACGGCTGTATTTGTCTCTCAAGCCTTTTAAAGCCTCTCAAGCTTGAATTTCCTGTGGGATTGATAAAGTATCTATCTATCTATCTATCTATCTATCTATCTATCTATCTATCTATCTATCTATCTCTCTATCTCTCTATCTATCTATCTATATTTTATTTTTATTTTTTCCTGCACTCTCTGTCCTACATAGAGATGACTGAAACTGCAAGCTTTTATACCTGTTTATATTCTGGCTTATAATTGCGTGGAGACTAAAACAATCAGAAGCCATAACCTGTCCCCTATACTTAAGTGAAAGTTTGTACTATTTCTAAGGTTTTGAAACACACACACACACTAGCCCTCCCCTCTCAGACGGCATGCATTCCTCTCCACCCTCCGATGTTTCTCTGACAGGCTCTCTGATCAAGTGGGATGGGCTACGTCAGGAGAGGCATCGTGCGGCCTCACAGCTTCTTGTCAGTCTGCACTTGTATGCACTGCTAACCCCTGCTTTAACCAAATAACAAGTAATGACTTTTTCAGTTGAGTGACGAGTCTTTATTCACTGATGGACATTTTCCAATTGGTGCCATGGCAGGTGGTGTTTTTGTGCTGTGTCGCTCTCCTTCGTGCTGAAACACCTCCTCTAAATTGCAGCCTTGGTCATATATTGAAGAGTGTAGCATCAAATTTGTCTGAGCAATGACAAGCTGCCCTATGATCAGGGCTATTGGACTTTATGAAACAATATGTCACCACCTGTATACTCCTCAGCACCTTTTCCACACCAAGGCAACATAGCCAGGAGGCGTTCTGGAGCTATTTTCTTAGAAAAAATGACACACAGTATGTCTCATGCATTACGAGAAATAAGCAGGAGAAAGTCTTCTCTCGACTGTCTTCTGCATTTCTGATCTGACTTCTGCAACCAAATGTAGTTTGACATCATGAATAAACAAATATTACTCACTTGTTAGCCTGTTTATTATATTTTAGATTTGTTTGGTCTCATTCTAAACACTCCATGATTCTACTACTATACTACTACAACAACCTGACAATCCAGAGAAAATGATGCACGCACGTGACAATGTTTCTTCAAAATCCATTCATTTTGGAATAATGCTAATTAAGAACAAAAGAATCAAACAAACATGCTTTTTTAACCCAAGAAAATGAACATTTACCACACGATTTTATAAAGCCATAAAAGGTAAAACCATGCCAACTGTTCATAGAATTTTACATCATAGTTACACTTGAATGATTCAATTTGTGTATGTGTCAACGCATAACAAATACATGTTTTGTGTGAAAATATTCTTGAATTTGGTTTGGTTAATGTGGATGGAGGTCATTTGGCCCCATTTAGTGGAGCACACGCCTAATATTCTGCTGTTCCCCCTATAGAACAACCACGGAGGAATGAATGTAATTTTGCATTGCAAGGATTGCAATGAAACACAGACTAAGAGTTCTCTATCAAATGAACTGCAGCTACGTTCAGTCATCTGCTGCACAAAGTGCTATGAAAAGAACGCTCAAATGAAAGTAGAAGTTATGATGCTACTACATACACCCTCAGTTTACGCTAAACCACGCCCCACACTTTGCACAAGCTCATTCTGGAAGCATCGCGTATATCATGTCAGTAAACCTACAGAAATAAATGTGGATCATTCACAGTCTGCATTTTTTGGCACATCTTAATTTACCAGGTAAAAAAAGGCTAAAAACAAAATCAAACCACAAATTTTTGTTTTCTTCTTTTCCGCTTTGACTCATTATTACATTGATTACATTAAAGTGATTCCTTATTCCGCTGGATGTTCAGAGAGTTTGCTTCCTTCTCTCCTTTCCTGAAATGAGGTCTGCTCTCTCTGTCCTATTTAGGAGCTGTAACAGAATTCCTGTATGTTTTGCCGTTTGTGGTTTGTGACACTTCGTTCCTTTGCCTTTCTGCCCTGTTTGCTGCCTGTTTTTGGCTCTGCAGCTCAGCAGCTTCGTATGAAATCTATTGGCAACTTGTACCATTTATCATCTCCTTCACTTCTGTTAACCCTATGCAGGCTAAACTCATATTAGTAATTTAACTTAATTTTGACTTTTTTTGCTTAATTATTCAGTGTGCTACAGACTCCAGAACTATAAAAGTCACTAAGGATAAAGTGTTATTAGGAAGAGTGACATTTTTGCTTTATTAGATTAATTTGTTTTTTCTTTTTAGTCTATTGGATTTGACAATTTGTTTTGTTTATCTCAGAATTTTTAAGAGATTTAATTTCAAGAACTCACAGACAATTATAGTAATACAGCAATATAGGCAATGGCAGTTCATCTCCCGGTTGAGCTTTTTAGAAGCCAAATTAAATGATTAAACACACACACAGACACACACACATACAGTAAATATGCAGATTTTGACAACCCACAGAAATGTCATCTTTTCAGCTGAAGTATTTCTTACAGTGCAGCATTTTAAAATGAATAAAAACTAAAATGACTGAAATGACTGCATATAGTGAATATAGAACCCAGCTGTTTGTACATCAATGTCAGATTGCTTAATTCATGTCTATCAGGTCTCAATGTCAGTGTGTCCATGGCTGAGGTGTCAGCTTAGCACACACCTGTCACACACACTGATTTCAGTTGACAGTGCACACAGGTGGATGTCATCTTTACCTCTTATCACGTTTCTCTTCCACATCCTTATGGAGGATCCGTCTCTAGCTGGAACGACTCCATTTTTTTTAATAAGATTTTCTTTCTCAGTCTTACCAGGGGTCGACAGGGTTGAATCTTTTTCTGCAGTTATTTAGTTTGTTAGTCATATGTTCTCCAAACCACAGAGAGTACATATAGTGATATAGGCACCCTGGCTTATCGCAGCACAAATTCACAATAATTGAAAGCTACACATAAAAGCGCAATAAATCCGTGAAATTGTGATAGATAAGCTGTAACGGTAAAAATAAACATAAGGGTTGACACAAGACATAAAAACAGGTTAAACCCCCTGGTGGCTATATTTGGATATATAGATATAGATTTAATTCCAAATAGATATATTTGGAATGAAATGCATAATAAGCATTCATAAATGAGTGTAAATTGTAGGGCCTGACTGATAAATCGGCCCTTTGATTTTATCGGCCTATATTAGCCTATCACAGATACATCAGTATCGGCATCTATAATCATTGGTATGCGCCGATATTAAAAACTTTTTTAAGGCAGAATAAAACAGTAAAGCAAAGAAAAGTAAGTAAACAATGCCCCCCCATCTTTTACTCCCCTTGACCATAAGCTTATGTGCTACTTTAGTTTGCAAGCTAACCACAGATACTACCTTGTCAGATGAGTGGAAGCTAAGACGTAAGCATCTTAGTCTATTCTGCCTATAATGCTACATTATCTAAAGTCAAATTTGTAACATATGTACATATGTGTACTATGAAGTATAACTTTCGTGTATATACAGTATATATATATCAGTACTACAGATATATATGCTTTGGCCGATATAATGATGTTGCTCCCTAATATTGGTATTTACTTTGGGCCCAAAAATCCAATATCGGTCAGGCCCGTTAATTGTGATTTGTTGTTAAATTGTTTGTGGAATTAAAATGACAAAAGAGCATTTACTGCATGTTGCTGGCGTGGAGGAGTTGAGATCGAGAGCGGTGATGGAGTCGCTTTTGTCAAAATGAAGACATTTAGTTGACATCCTGCCAGAAGAGAGTAAAGAGAACTAAGAAGGAAAGCATGAAAAACTGAGACTTCAAAAATTACCATATCTCTGTGTGTGTGAGTGTAGAGTGGGGCAAATCTGTTCAATTATGGCCATAAAAAAGTAGTTAGTACTAATACAGTCTAGAACTGATTAAGCAGGAATATCAGTATGAATACTGGGAAATTGTTCTGTTGAATATTATTAAAATATCTTTGCAAACTAACACTAAAGGCACGGTTAGGCATAGAGACTAGATTCAAACAAAAAATAAGAATCTGGGCTAAAATAAGATCACAACATGGAGGGAATAAATAAAATGGATTGTTATTGGTGACTATAATTTTTTAAATGAGAGAGCTTGTTTTTCACATTTTTACCAATCCTCATATTTACTTAATAACACAAAACCTTCTCATGTCAGTTCCTATGAAAATCAGCCGCCCAAAAGCACAGTTGCAAAGAGTGTTTGTGCTCAGTGATTTGGAAATTACAATTATTCTCCTTCCCCTCAGCTGTGAAATTGCTGTACGACCGCTGTTAAACACACCGCAGTCATAATCACTGATAAGAGATGCATGGGGGCTGGGCCTCCGCTGCCAATACAATATGCAAACGACGCCCTGCTGCTCTTCCCATCTTGTACCTGAATGATATTAGAGCTTGCCAAGTCACTTATGAAAGGCAGCAGATGTCACAGCTGTTGATGAACATCCTCTTGTTCCCACCAAACAGCATCACTTCCCGATGTGCTCATGGTCAGGTGACCAGAGATGGTCTGTTAAATGACTGATTAATGATACAGAGATGTAGTATAGATGAGACACAAATGAACAGATGTTGTGTTTGGTCCATAAGGAAAAAAAGAGGAGAATCTAGAGAATGCTGGTAAACATTAGTGTTTGCTAAATTACACTGCAAGTTTGGTGTAAAACAAGAACTCAAATGTTTGAGTCACTCACAGCAAATGGAAAAAAGAAAACCCACATCAGGATCATCCGAGGTCGACAGGAACCCATAATTATGGCTTCCAACCATTTCAGACACACTTTTGACAGATACTTACAGATGGCTTGAAAGCTGCAAATGGCTGTTAAAGTTTCAAATGACACACAATAACAAAAAAAAAAAAAATCGGTTGCTGTCACGTCTGACTCACTCCATCAGCACTTACATTACTTTTCAAGGAAACATTTCCTACAGCTGCTTTTTTCTTTTTTCTATTCCATTGAGTGACAACTGCAATGATTCATCACAGATCATATCCCAGATCCTCCGACAACTTCTAGCTGGTTAATTTGATTATTCAAACCTACCAACTTGATTAGTTCAGCTGGATTAAGTTATTTGTGATAATTGTGCATTCGTGCGGTCATTGACAAGGCTGCTGGCGGTCGCAACCACGACAAGCAAGTCTTTGATTGGCTGAAACCACAGCAAGAGAAAAAGATGCAGCAGAAGGGGAATGGAATTCAAAGAAATTATTAAAAACAACGAAAAAAAGAATTGGACAAACTAAACACTTTAATGGCCTGTTTGATAGTTTACATTGCTGCTGATTACAGCTTAGGATATTATCGTCTTTTACATCTTTAACACATAAATGTCCTGGGAAAACAATGATCTCACAGATAAATCATTTGGGGTCCAACAAACCTTTAGGAATACTTGACGATGACAGCTCTTAACCCAAATTTCAACATTGTTTGCACTGAGAATTCTAATCATCTTATTATAAAATCAACGTCTACAGGTTGCTCTCATGGATGAGCAGAGTTCCTGAAGCCACTACGTTTAAAGATGAGATCATATCCTGTTACTGTATTAACCTCTCCTGAGCAGGTTTAAGCTCATAGCAACATGTTGCTGTGACAACCGATGGTTTTCTCCTTCGAACAGACACAGCAAGGATTGCGTTTAAACATTAATGAGTTTGATGATTGTTTAAGCCCTCCGAGACATTATGGTATTGGGCTATACTATTGACTTGAATCCAGATTAGTTGTTACTCCACGTACAAAAGATACTCCCTCAGGACTGACAGCATGGTGATAAGTCATGCTAATAATCCTTTTCCTTCTCCTCAGGGTTCTAAATTAATTCATGTGACACTGTCGATTGAAGATTTGAAAGTGTAAATTCAAAAGACGTGTAAAAGCGACGTGTTTTTTGTAAATTGATTGACATCTGATTTTAAGGTCATAAACAAGTTTTGAAACCCCAAAAAAAGCTATTTTTCATCACTGTTATATACATACTGTATATATCCATACATACATCTATTGCTGGCCAGCAAAAAAACAAACAAAACACTGAACACACCATGGAGTATTGTGCTATAGCTGGAGTTTTTCTGACAGGCAAAATAAGACAGTAGGTTTGTTTGTGAATGCAGTGTCACAATACTACTCCTTGCTGATGTGTATGAACAGCCTCTCAAAGAGAACAGCAGTGGGTTGAGATCCTGGGAGGTTGCTGTGATGCAGCAGTGGGCGGCTTACAGCCACGGACAAATAAATAAGGAGAAAGTATGAGGTTTCTCATGCCGCAAAGAAAACTGGAGATCCAAGTTTGTTCTGTGTCCATCTGCGCTTTAGTGCAACAGTTAATAGATTTATCGGCAACAAGCTTCAAATATCTCACTAAATACTGGCATTTATCTCACACACCAAATGTGATAGGGATTTTATTAACAAATGTTTTATTAGACAATATTTTACACTTAAGTCCAAAACAATCAAATCAGGTGAAGCCACAAAGCCTTGGGAGAGATATCCTGTTTGTAGTTCTGTAATTATACTACAGCAGAGCAAATACACAGAGCGACTTCATGTGCATCTCATCATTGGTCTTTCCTCTTTTTTTAATTTTTTTTTATTATTGTTTCTATTACACCAATTGTCTGGAATTTCAACTACTTCTGGTTTTATACTGAGCATGTTTACACAGATGATTGATTACTTTTTGGGCAAATTAAAACAATATTGTGAGTCAAAATTCTTTAAAAAAAATAAAAAAATAATTGCAAATGTCAAAAGACACCAAATGCTGTAGTCTGGATTTAGTTGTGGTTAAATAGATGAAACAAACAAATGAATGCAAAGAAAATGAAGGCAAGGAAAATATAGAAACTGGACACACCATGTGACATCAGCTCACTGCAACAGTTGCATTTCATTTTGCGAGAGTGGTCCTTCATCAACCTCCTGCTATTATCCTCTACTTTTCTTAGATATCAGGAGGAGGATAAACACAAAGGTAAGGATTACCACTTTCAAAATAAAACAAGACAGTGCAGTAGTGAAGCAGCACATTGATTTTTAAATAAATCCATAAAAAACAGATTTTCACAATAATAACTTTAATATTACTGTTTATGCCCACTAATCATAGGACTGGTGTGTATGAATACATACTCAGAGATTTAAGCTGCAACAAAAAACTTTCTGGATGAAGGCTGTGGTCACCACTCATCCAAAAACAAGTCCCCAATAATGCGTGTGCAGATGACTTGCACTATTCTCACACGGTTTCTGTGTGTATGGGAGAAATACGCAGAGATTAGAAGTTTCCTAAAAGGTCCATGATTCTTTTCTGCTCTGCTTCTTTGAACTCATCACTCTTCCCGTCTCCGATGTTCTCTGCGTACTCTGCAAAAGACAAAAGAAAGTCAGCGGTATTAGTTCCCTTCACAGCACAGGCGTGGCGGCTCATCTTTGAAGTTAGACATTCCATCCCGGGAGCCAGAAATTCACAAGATCATAGCCCAAGTATGCCCTTTTTAAACAGTTTACACAATATTGCCTCAGTTCCTTGGCAACTGAAAAACATTAATTAGGAATAACAAAATGTAAAGCCTTATTCAGGATGGTCAATATTTCTCAGGGGAACATACAGTATGTGAAAATCATATTGAAGTGGCTCCTCTATGTTTTTAATTGGCGCTCAAGTGCAGAAGCTCTCTCACAGAGATGAATGAGTTTAACCGTCTGGCTTTAACTGCTCGGTGTATTTAATGAAGTTGGATCTTGTGTCTAAACCCATAACTTGAGGCCTACGTAGCGGTCAAAAGAGCAATATTCATGAATTATTTTAATAGATAGAATTGGGATTCAATTTCTTGAATGCTCTTAACCTTTTAAACGCTGGGGACCAACAAACTTGCTTGCCTGATGCTGTCGTTACAAAGGCCAATTTAATCACCTTGCATGTTTGTTTTTTTCCTAAGTGCCTCCATTTATTTCTGCCTGTGAATTTCCCCCCATTCTGACAGCAACATTTCTATTGTGCTAAATGTAAAACTGAAAGTTTGCGCTCATTACTCTGGCATTGAGTAAAGGTTTTCCAAGTAAATCTCAAAAATCTTCTCCTTGAAAACATGGTGTTGATTGAGATGCCAAATTGGATTGTATTAAATCATCAGAGTACCAGTGAGATTGTGAACAAAACACAGGACATATTTTGGACCGAATTTCTCCCAGGGGAGAAAAACAGACATTGTCTATTTGGACGGTGATTAAAATAACTAACCACCACCTGTAAATGGAGCAATTACCTTATGTGCTCATGCAATTCATTTACCGTCTTAAGTGGGCTTAAAATAAGAAATTGTGTGAGATGGATAGGAAGCTGAATAAAGGCACTGCCCTCCAATTAGTGCATTTAAAAGGGCCGAGCTAGTCTTTTGTTCTGGTTCGCTCCCTATCCCCTCTTCTGCTGGAGCGATGGTTGTGCACATTTCCACTTTTGCAAAATAAACTGAAAATTGTCCATCGTCCATCCGACTCTGAAGATGGATCCGCCATCACCTCCACTGTCTGTCTTCTTAAAATTGGGAAATTATCTACAGCCGCTGCCACCTGCCCCGTCTGTTGATTGTAGGATATTTCTACAATCAATTTGTGGAGTGGCATAAAAAGAATCCCTGTTTGTCAGTTCTTCAGCACTAAACTAACAGTGGTGTTCTAGTGGTGTCCTACTGACAATTATACCAAGGTTATTTCAGTTCCATGTAGTTTAGTTTTTATTCTAATTTAATTCAATTTTCACTTTTTTTTTTGTTTTTGTCTCACTTATGCTTAAGTTCAATTTTCATGCTTAACAATTAAATGTTTTTTATTATGTTTTTAGCTTTAGAAAAACCTTGATGTATACTTATTTGTGTTATCTGAAACAAAATGAGATACAGGAAAGACAAAAGGTCAGAATTAAGCTTTTCTGACCCACTGCAAAGGGCTGAAAAAACTGCATACCGGCCTGAAAGGCAGGTACAGTTTTTAATTTGTTACATCGAACAAAGGGGCTGGCTTTGCATATGTACCTAAATGTTGGCCTGAGATATGCTACAAAATATCCTGCTTGCCACGGTCACTGTTTGTTTTCACAGAATGTGACATGGTCAGAATGTTACAATAGATCTGACTGGCTATTGGAACTCAAGATCACAAGCTCTGATTGACCAGTATGAGGGATTCAATTCAATGTACTTTTCTTCCTTATTTATAACGTGTGACGTCAGCCAGCTGTATTCTGTCCTATTTTTGACTTATCAGGCAGGATATTGAACACAGGTTTGAATAATAAAAGCAAATACTTGAGGAAAGTATGTAACCTTTCCATATACTGTAGGTATGGATGTAGAGGCAGCGGCATCGGTGAACCTCTCTTTTAGAAGTGGAAAATTAAAGCGCTTATATTATTGACTACATTTCCCCCGAGGTTCTTTTCCATCTCTTTGTGACAGAAAATCACATGGCAGAATCGTGCAGCCTTTCCTCTGCGGAAACAGACTTTTATGAAAAGTCTAGAGACAGCAACTGCACTGACGTCCACCATGAGTCCTCTGGCTGCAATCACAAACCGATTCAGGTGCAGTCTGCAGTGCGGAGGAATATGTGCTGGTACTTCATTGTGTGCATCTGAGCATTTCACTGTTTTCTTCATTTTGTGCGTCTGCCTCCCACACAAGGCCTTTGAGACTGTCGGATGGTCGATTTGTGAGTCTAATGTGCAGAAAGAGAAAGTTGCAGCTGCTAGAGCCCCAGTGGGGTCCGAGCGCTCACTCGTCTCTCAGCCAGCATCAGAGGAGGGGACTAGACACTAAACACAGGAAGCTCAAGACAGATGATGAAAAAGAGGACATTTCTGAGGGAGCTACAGCAGAGACAAGATAATGAAGAGGGGGATATAATACCAGCCTGACAGGGGATCCTTCATTCCTAATAAACACTTACTGTAGGCATAATGTGATTTACTATGCAGCGTGATGAACAGATGAAAAGTGCTTACATACTACCCAAGGCAGAGGAACAGAAAAATCCTGTTGTTGACGTAACAAATCAGAAACAGAGACAGCGGTGTGGCTGTCAAAGTAGACCGAGGAGAACTCTTCTCATCAATGTTGTTACAGTCTGGTACAACTCAGTGTCAAAGGCTCCACTTGCAGGAAAAACAGCACAATTTCCACTTCCTGTATTTGGCTCAGATTTTCTAATTTGAACTGAAACAAACCTGGTCATGTTTGGTACTGATCACCTCTTTTTATACCAGTGTGGGTTATAATGTGAGCATCGAAGTTCAACCACGTCATTGGAAAGTTCAGGTCAAATGCACCAGGGTTCAATTCAATTGAACCAAGTGCAGTACATTTGAAGCCACCCTAAATGGCTGAATTTTAAAATGAGGTAAAGCGATGTAGAACACTGAGAGAGTGCTTCAAATCTACAGCCTTTTCTATTTTCAACCTGAAATTATGCCGTTGTATGGATGTGTCCGAGTCTATAATGTCAAGAAATTCAGTGACTCATAATTAGCAGAACCTTTTCTTTCTTTTCATTGGCATGGCATGCTGGAGCTCTGTTTTGTCCTTGGTGACCAAGGACAATACGTACCAAGCATCACCATAACTCAGGTGACTGACTGGTACCAATCCTATGACAATCATTTCTAGTGGCAGCCTTTGTTACAGCATGTAAGACTGAAACACTGCATGGCTCTTAGTGTGACTGCTGCTGCAATGGGACAGCACATCTCATTTTTATCTCCACCTCAGACTCAAACAACATCTGTTTGTTTCTCTGTTGGTTTAATACATTTCCATGAAACCTAGACAACAGGTAGGAATTAATGTAAGTAAGGAAAGAGATCAGACTTTGAGGAAGATCTGGATTGTCACTTTCATTAAATATTTCAAGACAGGGAATTTTTTGTGGGTTTCTTTTGATCAAAGGGGCATTAGATTGTCATTATTATATTATAGCATCCCATGTACACTATACATATATATGTATATATATATATAGGTTGTAAGCATTCATCTACTGCATCTATGGATCAGTTTAAAATCCAACGATCCAACAACAGTAATATGTAAACAGAGACTGATCTCCCTCTAGTGTGACCTGTATCGATCTAAAATCGTTTGCAATGCAAAGAATCGATAGTAACTATATTATGAAATTGCGCTGTATATTTATCACGACAAATATACAGATCTACATCAACGTTTTGCTTAAATCGTCCATCAAATCACCATTAAAATCACTAAGTTGTATTGGAAATACGAAGAAGTTGTCATCTACTAAAACGGACAGTTCTGGTAAAAAAACAAACAAACTGTGCATCTATCAATCAAAAATGAGTAACAAAAATTTGAGAAATTTGATTAATTTGTCTAAAATAGTGATAACGTTTTCCAAATGAACTTGGAACGTTTTAAATATTTTTCTCAACTCTTTATTTTGTCTGTGTACGGCTGGTAGCTGCTTATAACACCAAATAGCATCAAAATGAATCAATATTCATCCATTCCAGTGCACTTTGCCTTTCTGTGCTCTAGATCTGCTTCTGAATGAGCAATTAAGGTCAAGATGGCAAAGTCAGAACCAAAAGCCAGAGTCACACTCTGCATATCTTTAACCTTTTTCCTGCAGGCTGACGATGACTGGGTGTGGCATTCAAAAAGGGTGAGGACTCCACAGTGAGAAAAGTAAGGGCACACAAATAATATGCATAAATAATTATAATGTGCAAAAACAAATAATTGTATAATGATGAATCAAGGCGTGTTTCAATCATCCAGGAAAAAGTCGCACTCATATAGATGTAGAGTGTTGCCTAACAGTACACAAATGAAAGGGCACACAGAGAAACAATAAGCAGGCAGAATCACTGAGAAATCAGGAAACACTCGCCAACAACTCGTCGTTTGCATGCGTCCCCATGGGGAGCTTTGGTATGAAAATGGTTTGGTATGATATTAAAGCCAGGTATGCAAATCGCTCCATATTTTTGTGGATATGACTTAACCCAAATAAAAAAAATCAAATAAATTACATGTTTGTGGATTGTGAAATATACATTTTTGGTCTGTCTTCTGTGGGTCAATTAAATCTTCTATACCTTCGGTGGTTGAGAGCTGCTCAAATAGGTGATTTCACCTCTCACCTCACGCACAAGCAAATCTCTTTCCTCAGCAGGGAATCTGTCTGCCCTGCTATGCCAAGTCTAGTCTCTACTGCATAAATACAAATGAACCACGTTCTAACGCACCTGGCTCTTAAAAGGAATGGCAGGGGACCCTGTGATTATTAAAATTCACATTCGACCTTAAACACACCTACAAGAAAATAGGAGCCTAAATATTAGTAAAAACACTCCTCTCCTAGATCATGCACCGGTTAAATAGGAAAATAGACTTGGACACGCCTCAAAGTGCTGCGTGCAGTGCACCATAGATCGGCTAAATAGGGCCCCATGTGTACGCGTGTATAAACACATGAAATGATGTTGGTGTGGTTAGAATCATAGAAACTACACATAAAAAAAGGACATGATACATAATACACACACACAGACACAGAAATATGCTGACAAAAAACAAAAGCAGCCCATTAAGGTACACGTTTCCACACACAGGTTGAGTGGGGAATAGCCGGGCCTCCAGCACAACTATGTCTGACTGATGGCTCGATCTACAAGGCCGCTAAGAGTCAGTCCCTGTCGAGATGGTGCCTCTTCATCCAGCTTGTGAATTTAAGGCGGCACTTTTCCCTGCACTTTTAAAAAAATCTTATCTTCAGTTATTATAATCATATTACTTATACTCCCCTTGGTACTACAGTAAACATCAATTTTCCACTCACAGAAACCATCCAGGTCTTATCAAACATATTCATCTGCCATGGGTTGCAGCAGTCTACGTCAGTAGCTGCCAGTAGAGGACTGTGTAACCAGTATTGAAGTTCACAGTTATGTAAACACAACAGAAATAACTTGTGTAAAAATAAATAAATAAAAAGCTCAAACAAGCAGCGGATTGCATTTCTAATATTGTAGTGCACTACTGTGCCCAGGCCTTCTTCCGTCTGTTCTAAAGAATAAAATAACATTATTTGGACTATTTTCCCACACCAACAAACAACACAGGCTTGGCATTTATCATATATCACCTCCTGGAATGTTCCTAGCCAGGGTGAAAAGCATTACCAAACAGGGTTTAAAATAACATGTTATATCTCTAAAAACAAGACGAGTTCTTTTAGAGGGCAGCTGTGGCTGCTGGAAAGAGTACCTACTCTGCCAAAAACAAAATATTTATTGTATGACAGGGCTCCAGACTGCGACCATTTGTTGAGAGTGTGCGAGTTAAATTTTCAAGTGGTCACATTCGTGCGGGTACATGATGATCGGCTGTTTTCTCGGATTTGCCACCCCTGGACTAGACAGAGACTGATTTGTCATCTGTGCACCATGAGCGTCTTCGCAGACTGCAGATTTTTTATTTAATTAAATCACAGTCTTTTGCAGTTATGTAATCGCACAGGCTGATATCACAATCACGATTGCGATTAGAAAAATAGTAATAGTTAATACCACTCTCATAATTTCATGTGAAATCCTGTTGGATCGATATATTACAAACAAATCAAGGACAAAACCTTGATGTTTTATGGCAGCAGGGTAGGGAAAGACTAATAACCTAAAGCTTAATAAACCTAAAGAGAAAATCATCTAAATGTATGAAAATGAGTAATTTGGACACTTGTGATCAAGCGATATGGAGTTTACGAGGGAGATGGATTTTGACACAATACCGGTCACTTTCTTTGCCACTGTGCCTTTCTGATTGAAGCCGTGTCTGATTGAAGCACAGTTTTCTTTTGTTTTTGTTTACTTAAACTGGGTACCCCTAGATCAGACCTGGGCATTGTACAGCCAATGGGGCAGATCAGGCCCCCATGATTGCTCTGTCTGGCCCGCGAGGTTGAAGACAAGCCAGAACATTTTAATTATGAAGCTAAAAAATATATATATAAAAATAAAATAAGCACTTGTGTGTCATGAGTATGCTTTCTCCTGACATTGTTGATTGACTTGAGTGGCGTTTGAAGTCTCGACGTCATTCAGTTGTGCTAGTGTGGATTTTCAATTTGTTTGTGCGACGGTAGTTGATGTAAAGGTGGAGTCCGCTGCTACAAATGAGCCCTAAAAGTGTAAGATTGATGCCGGTTGTGTTTAAAACTTCACAAACTGCTACGAATTGACGTCGGCACTAAAGCTGTTTGCTTAATTTGCGACCAACATGTGGCTCTATTAAAAAAACGGAAATCAGAAATCTTTCCAAATGTGGAGGTGACAATCCACAATGAATTATAAAAGAAACTCAAGTTTTTGAAAACAGTAATATACAGCATGTGTGTGTATATCGGTCAGGAGACGTTGTACCGGTTTGGATATTTTTTCTTGAGGTATGTTTGTCTGTTAAGCAGCTAACAGTTCTTGCCAGAGATAAAACAGGAATACAGGATGGGTTTTATCCAGGGAAGCATCCATGATGTTGTGCATCTTTGGATTAACTGTATAATACTTTCAAAGAATCCGGCATAATTTAATGTTCTTATCAAAATGCTATTTGGAGTGATTTTTAATATAATAAATGCTGAAGAGCAAGAGTAAGTGAACAGTATATTTTCTGTAATACAGTCTAGTGGTAAATTTACAATTATGGGGTGACAACAATTAGTGCTTTGCACGTGGCCCATTAGGAAAAATAATTGCCCACCCTCACTAAATGGAGTAGCCTTTGTAACATTTCCTCATATTGTACATCACTAATAGTTGAGTTTCAATCCTATAATGTGTTATACAGAAGCAATAAGAACTACTCACCTCTCATGATGTGGCGCACCACTTTGACAGAGCCTCCTCTTAGGTTTAGAATTTGATGAACTCTCTGCTGTAGCTACAAACAAAAAGGCAGAAAGCAAAATGGTTGGAAAACAGTTTTAATATCTGCCTTTAATGTGACCTGGCAGGCATGAGAGATACTGCATCAAACACTTCTTAACACCTCTAAACTGTTAATGTGCATCATTTATGTGTGAGGCCACTAGTTTATGAATATTTCAACAAAGTGCACTACTGGACAAGATTGTTGATTATTTAGAGGAGAAGGGGAAGTAGAGAGTTGACTGTATAATTTGGCTGCGGCAAGAAATCTGCCTAGAAAACAAGTGCACAAGAATGACAGCAATGAAAAATCATGTCTCCAGTCTGCTACAATTTGCTTTTCTGACCAAATGTCTGAGTAATTAATCTGGGAGAATGTTTCTGTGTTTCAAAGTCTGTGTGTATACCTGTGATATCCCCGAGTTGCTGATCTCTACCATGATGTAGCAGATCAACTGAAGGACAAACAGGCCGGCATCCAAGCGACGAAGGTAGAACTCATCCTCCATGCTGTCATCTAGGATCTCTCCGCGCCGAACCATGTCCTGTCCACGAACACATGAATAAAAACTGTGTTTAAATGCCCAAGGATGGTAAAATGTTTAATTTATTCATTGCACTATTAGAAATTACAAGTGAAAAAGGGATTCAACAAATGCAGAGGAAGGTTAATTCAGGTGTTGTTTTTCGGCTTTTTCACAGATCCATTTTCTCCAATGGCCAGACACACAAATCAATTGTTTTCCCAGCTAAGCAGTATGGGGGTGGGGGTGGGAGCTCAGTTATTGGCACACACACATACACACTTGCATAGTTATCCATCTTAACAACCGTGTCAGTGTGCCAATAACACAGTGGTGCCAATATGTGCAAAGCCCACATTAATCATCATTAGAGATTAAGAAGCAGACCTGAGGGGGAGAAGGGAATCGAAAGTGTAAGCCGCTGGAGTGGCAAAGAACCCTGGACAGTGTTTAAACTGTTCGGCTATCGCAGTTTAACTTCAGTATGGACAGCAAGAATATATCACATATATCGCACAAAGGTCTATAATCTGTGGTTAAGGCCATAAAAACACTATATTGATGTAGTGAGGAAAACAAGGGCAGAATTTTTTTTCATTCAAATCATCCTTCTCTCATTCAAGGTATCACAAAATCCCCATTTTAACCATATTTGCACTGTCTCCATAAAGTGAAATCCATTATCTGATGTGTCTAGATATTTTTGCAGTGCAGGCAAATATTCATTTTGTCGACAAAGGAAATTGCGGTTAAAGGAAACAAAATTAAAGATTTGCAGGCTGTGAAGATGTAAAAAATAATATTAGACCTAGAGGAACATGGTTGTGTGATTCACTAGTACACTCATAGATTTATTAAGCTCTACCAGTCATGGGCAGTTTTACTAAAATAAATAAAAAACTCAAGTCAAACTGACAGTCCACATTTTCAAATTTCAAGCTCAATTATCTGTTTCTCTAAAAGACGAGATGGACCTATACTTTAAAACTCACAACATACCATGTGACACATTAAATCAAGGAAAGGGCAACTTATCAAACTGTTCCTAATGAAAACAAATAGCTTTCAGCATGAAGCTAAAGGGTACCACGCATGACATTTACATCCCAATGATCTAATCTGAGGGAAAATTAAAACTTTCAAAAGGGCCTTGTACTCAAAGATCAATTACACTATAAGACCCAATTATAGCTGTGAAGTTCATCTCATTATTGTGCTTCAATCATAGGCCAGCTCCTGAGGACTACAGTACAAGATTATTCCAGGAAACAAATTTCAGTTGCAAGTTCCACAGGGGGATGTCAAACGAAGCATCCATTTTGAAACTCTCAAAACATGACAACATCCTGCATGCTTTCATCAAGGAGAAGAAATGACTCAAAAACAACTTGAGAACAAAGGACTACTAGGGTGAAATATAGCCTATTAAGGATGCAAAACCGGGCAGATAATTAAATAAGAACCATTGATAAAGTCACTGAATGTAGACAAGGTTTTTGTCCTTTGGTTAAAACAATAACCATCAGGTTTTATTACACAGCGGAGCATTATCACATTATAGAATAGCCCCAAAGCTAGGGCTTGTTGCTGTCACTCAGAGTCCATGAAAAATACAAAAGGCTTGGATTGGGGTATCAGCCATATTATTCTCTTTCTTGTCCGAAAAATGATTATCACAGACAACTCTGCTTATTGCGAGGGAAAAGAGTGGCCAACAATACAGCGCCAAAACATAACATGTAGGCCTAAATGGCTAATAAGGTAAGATAAGATGGACATGTGCTCTACATTAGCCCCAAAGGTAAAACTTAGCACAAGCACGCACGCACGCACACACACACACCAGCACACACAAAGTCTGCATTTGCCTTTACGCTGAATCTATCGGACAAGATGCAAGTCTATTTCCTGTCATCCTCATTACAACTCATGGCCACCAGCACATAACACAGCTGGAGGCATTTTATGAGGTCTCGGACAACTCAATTACATCCACATGCTGTCATTACAACCTTCAGTCTATCAACTGCAGAGGGATGGAGTTTCTCCTCGTCCCACCAAACACAACAAAGCTAAGCTGGGTACAGTTTGTGTCTGCTTTGGAATGATCAGTATGATTTTAGAGCATTGTGCATCAACGAATAAAAACATAATAGATAATCGTGTTAACTCAATGAAGCAATAGTCAAACAGGACAGATTGAATTGTTTTCAAACAGGTGTTTCCAACATCTAGAACTCTTGTCTTGTCTATCCCTTCTTTCTGTATTGTATTGCTTTCATTCATTTCATTACTTGGTCTCTCATGTTTTGGTTGATTCATGCTCCAAGCATGATTAGCCCTGCTTATCATCTTAGCTTGACCAAAACTCCCTAAAAGTATCTGCATGGCAACTCCCCATAGCAAGAAGTTTAATGGAAAAATAGAAGACAGAAAAACATCTTCAAAGCGGTCTTTAAGTCAAGAAAATTACCCAATCCCAAAGGAGGTGACCTGTAATAGAAAGGAAAAGAGACATTCAACACAAATGATGAATCAAGCCAGACCTTTGAATCTGAAGGTGGAGTGGGAGGCTTTGGTCAATGACAAGCACATTAAATATTCATTTTAGTGGGCAGAGGAAGTGCACATTTGGGATATTAAAGCCACAAACGATGCAGACAGTATGGCAGGATTCATTACAGGAGAGGAGTTTTGCCCATTACTAAGTTTTGACATTGTGGCCAATATCTTTTGTGTGGCAGCTCGGTCCCTCTGGCCAACGCTGGACGGAAGAGGCGGAAAAAGAATAACGCGTTGAAAAGGGGGATTCGACAAGTCAATTACTGCAACCTCAGGGGGGGCCGGCAGCCTGGCTACAGTACAGACAGAAAGTAATAAGTACAGATTTTCAGTCTCAGTCCCTTTACTGTAAGTTGGCCACATTGTATGTGTCTTTGGGATGGCATGTGATAACGTATGAAAGTTATATGTCTGCACCTTCTGTGTGGCTGCATTGTATGTGTAAAGTATGACATGCATAAATTGTTTGCTTTCAGTAAATATGTACAGTACTGCGCAAAATTCTTTGTCCACCAATAGCAAACCTGGTGTAATAGACCTTTTTCACAGCAGTCATTCTGACAGGAAATAGCGATGAAAGTAGAACAAACGCAGGTGTTAGCAGTGACATTAATTAGGGTTCCATTCCATTTAGGTTGAAGAGAGCCAGCTATTGTTCAAGTGTAAAGGGAGGTCACTTAAGCCTGTAGAAGTTGCTCTTTTCTGATTTTTTACTGTTTTTTTAATACTGCATACACATTTCCTGTATTTTCTGGTTGTACTCTAATAAAGAGATAGATAGCATTGCTAAAACAATAAATCTAATGCTGTTCTAAGACTTTTGCACAGTACTGTATATGTGTGTACATCTAGTCGATATGTGTCTGTATGAGAACCTTTATATGGGCATGAGCCTTGAGTGCATTCCTTAAGGTGTACTTGAAAAAGTGTGTGTATTGCTGTACTAGTTGTTATTCTTGTGCTTTCTTTTCCATTGGGATGCTTAGATGCGGAACTAAAGTGATGTCTTTGTCAGCACTTTGCAAGAACCTGCTGTGGCTGTACGGCATGTGTTCGTGTATCTGTGTGTGCCTGTGTGTTTGTAAAACGTAATGCATTTTTATGAGGCTTATGCAAACACGCCACCAGAAAGAGCAGTGAGATAGCCTCATTAAAAAGAGAGATACAGTGGTTGATAATGAGGTAAACTTTGAGGAAAGAACAGGGCCTTTCTGAGAGCAGGAGGCTGAATGCTGATTTCAAGTTATGATAATGGCCCACAAAAAGCAGCCTTGTGTTTTGGGTGCACATCAATTAGAGTTTGTTCACAAAGTGGTGCAAAGCAAAACAGAACTGTTACTCACAAGGAGGAGGTCCTTTCTACCTAGAACACCACATAATTCAGCATTAAACTTGGTTGAAATGTTGGAATAACCTTGGCTACCTGTACCAACATCAAAAGAGAAGCAAAAAAATAAACCATTTTCACCAGAATTGTACCTTTATGCTCTGCAATAAACAAGGGGAACATTTAGGAAATCCTTGTTCAGAATCAAATAGATCAAATATGTATGATAAACATGGTTAAAATGGCAGGAGTGATTACTTGTCAATGCTAATATTCATTCCTACATGAATTAAAAAAGGAGATTTTTTTCAAGGATGCAAGGAAGGATCATGAATACTTAAGCATTTCGTGTGTTTCTTCTGCTTTAATGGTCGGTCACAATGAAACCACGACTGAATACAGTTTCAATTATGTCTATCCTTCTCTCTGGATCTTTTCTTTTAGTTAATTAGGATGTCAACTACATTGATTACCTGACATTTCTGAGTCACACCATAATCAATCAGCAATGAAATACGGGCAGCAATGTCAAAAAGGTTCCTGAAAAACTCTGAACGGTTTAATAGAAAGCTTGGGCTCCGGTTGGGAAACTTTTATGCCATTGGGTATTCTGTATAATATACATATATTCCTTACTAAATGATGAATAATGGCTCCTTGATGCTGTGCTATTTTGAGCTGTCGCAGATGAAATCCTGAGGGAATGGTGATGAAATCTTTAGTCACCAGACCAAAACAGTGGTCCTAGACAGCCCAGGACAAACTTCTAACACAGCAATTTAGGACCAAAATGTGAATTTTGTGAAATTGAAAATATGAAATATGTATATATAATTATCCAGGGTATATTTTTGGGGTTTTTTGCAGCTTACTGTGAAAAAAAATGTTGAAGATATACACTGTAGAGTATAAACAAAAAATGGTGGAAAGTCATGAAAACACACTGTATTTGTAAGCATCGGACAAAGATCACCTTGTGTTGCTTTTTGTGCATCTTTTTACACTTGCCGCACATTTCCACTGTTTTACTGTAGATTGATGCACTCTGAATCCCCTGCTCCCAAGTCCAAAGCGTAGTGCTTCTGAAAGTGCTCCCACGAGACATAAAGATGTGATGACTTAATTTGGTTGCTGCTGTTATACCACACTTATGGCATAAACGAGTCAACTGTAAGGTATGTCAATAGGAGAGCAAAGAAAATCCATGATGCCACTTCTCTTGCTGCACCATCTGGTGTGAAGCATCTACATGTTGTGTGAGTTTGTAATATCTTTTGGGTGGAAACTGCTACTTTGATGTGGGTGCTGCATTGCTAGAAAAAGGAAATTCCTGTAGATTCCCACACGATAAGAGAGAAGGCAAAGTTATATATTACCATATAGGAAAGAGATGGGAGACACATCTACGGATATAGGGGAAATTATTTGCGGGATTTAGCACATTGCTGCCCAAGTGAAAGCCATAATCCCTGCAAATGCAAAGTATGCTTTTAAATATACAGTATACATACTGTGTGTGTGTCTATATATATATATACATATATATATATCAGAGCCAGGTGGAAAAGCAATTCCAATTTAGCACAGACTTTCCTTTAAAACATCTACAGTCAGCAATGCTAAACCAGCCCATTTTTGCTGAACACCCTAGCTACAACTCTGTGAAGTACAGAAGTACAGAAGTAAACACAAACACACGCACGCACGCATGCATGCACACACCCAAACATACGGACAGACACACACACACACTTGAATCTTGGGAAAGTGCACTCAGGCGTTTTCCTACATTGAGGTCGTCCTAAGCCATGTTTTGCTCAGCTTCTTCAATCTCCAACAGTTGCTATTGACAAGCTAAGAGCAAAAGGAAGGATGTGCAGAAAGAAAGAAGGTTGGAGGGAAATTTGAAGTACCAAGGTTAACATGACGTACAGGGAGAAGGAATTGATTTCTGGGGGGAAAGAGGAGAAGGGACAATAAAAGGAGCAGGGGAGAGAGTGAATGGGAAAGAGACACCCGCCATTCTCAAAATAAGGAAGGGAAAGAGACGGTTTGAGAGCACAGGAAGAATGGAAAATCAAGGATAAGGGGATAAAAATCAAAAGACAGCAGATGACAAAAAATGGGAACAAACAATAGGTGTGTCCATGATCAATAATGGAAGATAAGAGAGGAAAAGGTACATATTATTGGAGGAAGAAGAAAAGTATCAGATGTTGGGGGTAAATTAAAAGAGGGAAATCAAGGTGATCAAAGTGTGTGAGAAAAGAGGGGATGATTGATGGTGGGAATCAAAAAGGAGATATGTAGCTGGACACAAAACGTGGCTTTAAGAAAGAAGGAATGAACTGAAGGATAGAAGAAAACAGAAAAAGAAGTACTTGGGTGGGAGTAAAATAAGCAGCTTTTTAAAGCAACTGGGTTGGAGAGGCACGGCAAAGTAGCAGCAGCTTCTTCTTTTCTATCCTCCTGAGGAATCTGTGGATAATATGTTGCAGAGGAAAAACATTTTGCTTACCGCCCCTTAAAAACAGGCTTAACTGGGAAACCACGAGGCCCGGCACGGGGAGATAAAATACTGCTGCTGACGGCAGCCGAATAAGCTCAAGCTCTAGACAGAACTAGGTTGGCGTTTTTATCACCTTATTTAACAGAAAAGATGACATTTGGTCGAAAGTTTGATTCAGTATTTTACGGTATCATCAGAGCATTATTTATAAAATGGCTACATTGGAATAAGTGGCAAAATAAACTTGTAAAACTGAGAATTGAGCCCAAATGGTTGACAATGTTGTTGAGACACCAGCACCAAACAAAAAGTAATTAAATCCTTAGTTTTGTGTTTTTCCTCTTGTAACTGACATTTAATATTAGTTTGGGGTAATAACAGAAGGTTGACAAATAACCACATCCATATTTCCATATAAAACATAAAGGCCTTCATGACATTCCCAAACAGAGAAGTTTGGAGAGTTGGATTTTGGCACAACACAATGGTCACTTTCTTTACTTTCCTGATAGCTTCAACTGCCACTGTCTGTCTATGTGTGTTTACCCAAACTGTGTACCTATTCAGGTTGGGCACATGTTTCTGGCAATATGAAAAAAAAACTGCACAATTTTATAACTGACAACCGAATCAAAGAGCAGAACAAAATGCAACTATGAGGCCTCATTGGAATTTCAGAATGTAAGGCATTTACATGGTGCGAAAAGACACTAAATGCATTAGCTCAAATACGGAAGAAATTTAATTTTTAGCTATTCCCTTTCACGTGACGTACGTGAATAGCAACTGTGTGCAACAGTGCACTGGCAAAACTCTGACTGAATTCTAAAGCACATGAGCAGCTTGTGGTAAGCAAGGGTGTAAGGTATAAAAGTCGACAACAATGTTGTGTGACACAGGACTGCCTGCATCATTTTCATGGGGATGTCAGGTCAGAGATGTACAAAAAAAACATATGAAGATGTTGGTGAAATACCTTTAAAGTATATCCTCGTTTGGTAAATGATCCCATCACTGCCACTGACTATGGCAGCAATACAGCAATAAACTACACTGTCAGATCCAACATCTGACAGAAATCACAACTGCATTCAGTCTGATTACTGATGCAAAAATGTGTATTCGATCATGTTTCTTCTCGTATACAACCATCACACAGTCGGCCTCTGAAATGGAAAAGACTAACTTGGTGGCTTCAAAGAAAGTAGCAAACTCAGATATGGTTTCGTATCATTGCATCCTCAAAAAGTCATAACCTGAGGAAGAGGAGGATGAGAGGGGATAAGAAAGAAGAAAAAAGGAAAGAAAGATAAGGGTGGGTTGATGTCAAACTGTCTGGCCTGTTCTTGGCAATCCTACACCGAATCTGTCATCTTTACATTTGAATCTCACATTTATCTTTTTGGTCTCGTACTTCCCTTTTCCTCATTACTACAATCCAATCCATTCCTCTTTCTTTGAACTGCGCTCCTTTATCTCAATCAATTTAATTTCTTTTTGTAGTTTTCCTTTCTGCATACAGGATGCTCTTTCTCTTGCTGTTGAAGCCATTATCCCACGCCCAGCCACTTATCTTCAGTCTGTATCCCACCATCAGTCAGTCTGGCCCAGAGCTGAACACAATGACACACACATACACTGCTCAATAAGGCCCCAACACACAGCTATCAAGCTTCCATTTCTCCGTAAACTGTCAAATTATTATCAGCAGGATGGTGGCCTTCTTTTGTTGTCTTCCACTGGTTCTGGTTGTGGCATGGTGGGGAAAGGCATCTTATCTATTAAAACCAGAATGATTTTTCACATTTTCTCCTTATTTCTTGTATCTAAAAACTGCACCTATGCACGCAATTTTATTACTTTTTATCTTCTAATTGATAACAAAACGATGAATGGGGATGATGCTGGAGTTGCTCTTGCTTTTGTTGAGGACATCAACCTCAGTGATGTTGTCAATCTCACCAAGTTTATTTACATAACTTTATGCCTAACAACACATGGGTGATTAAGTAGACAATCTGACAGATGGTCTACTCAAGCAAAATTTTGAGAAATTTTTGATTAACCAAGTAATACAAAATATACTTTGGAAATGCAGTAGTTAAAAGCTGCTGTCACACAGCCATCTGTTATGCTTAGGGTATATTTCTAAAATAATATGTACTTCACACATATTGGCTGTAGTGTTTGCATTTTGCAGATGTGGGCCTTTCGCATGTGTATCAACCAATGAAGGCTGGTGACATAATTTACTTCACGCCAGCCCTGACAACCACTTGACGCTCAGCAGATGTGCTAAGGAAAATGTTGCCTTTAAAGTTTGTGTTGAAAGGTGCATTAATAAGGTATTTACTTTTTGCACGTCAAGAAAGATACACATAAAACACAAAGTCATGTAAATATGAATATTTCTTTCAATCAGATGGTAAATATTGGCTGTATGCAATGTGATGTATTTCAATAAATTGATAGATGGGGTTATGCAGTTGCATGGTCATCATTTAAAATGGCATGTTTTGATCTTATATCACACATATTATCTTAGGCGCTGGGTTTTATGAACTGCCCTCCTTGTTGAGACACCTTTGTTTAAAATCAATGATTGATGAATACATTTAGCAAAGTGAAAATTAAACCAGCGTACACATCCATTACAGAGCCAGGATGCTCACAGAAGCATTATCAACTCAGGTTGTGCCGGTGTCCACCCAATGCACTTTCATCTCTTTCATATACACTGTATGTTTACCAATTTCTAAGAATTATAGTTTAAATATGTAAATCTGTCTAGGTTGTTACGAGCTCCACTGAGCACCGTTAACTTGTTTACCACTGAGTGAAGTATGTCATTCAAAGTTGATGGGAATAGATGAGAAGCAACAATAAAACGCATTTGCAGACTCAAACCAAAACAATGATGGAATTAAAGTCGAGCAGAGAAATCTATCATCTCCTTTTGATGATTCACTCAGTCATTCGAGGAGCACTCGCTCACTGTCCTGCAAATACGACACCGTACAAGCCCCACTTTGTAAGGGCGTAAAGCTGTTATCGAGATAGGCACAGAGAGCTAACCTCTCTGTCAGACATATTGCCAGTCAGAATAATAAATGAGAATAGATCAAGAGGTGAGAAAAAGGAGGAGAGGGAAAAAAGAAAAGGGGGAGTGCCAGTATTACAAGGTCAGTCTAGGTAAGTCGACTTGACAAAGTGGCATGATCTGTCCATATTGATTCAGTTTTTAAACACTTTGATACAATACAATCTTTGGGAGTTGCAACCGGCAACTTGTGAATATGACATGCGGAAATGTACAATGTTGTTGACAAATTTGTGTAATTATGCACCAATGTTTGACAGCTACCATTACTTAAGACCCAGCAAAACTGATGACGTGTTTTGACAGCATAGTTGTGCTATATCTGTCATGGTTTATGTATTATATCCATCACAGCATGATTAGCGCAGATCTTAGAAGATGGCTGTTATCACACAGTCTGCAGGAGGCTTTTATTAGCACAAAACAATCAATTATTGAGACCAAATGTAAGCACTTTCAATTCTATGAGCTCTGTATGACATGAGGGCAGTCTATAATGAGACAGTGGGGTGATGAGGAATGGGGGAATGAGGAGGGAGAGGTTGATGGACAGAGAGCTGGTGGTATTAAGGGAAACAGACGCTTACGTGTTTCTCTCCTTCGATCCTCTTGTCGGCCTGTTGAACAGCCTCCAGGTACTTAAAATGCAACTCCATCAGCCGATCAACCTGGAGAGAGAATGAGAAAGAAAGGTGCACATGGAGGCAAGAGAGATATGCAGCATATCGAGGTGACAGGAAAAATAAGAAAAAATAAAGGGGCAAAGATGGATTGAATAAAGGACACATATGCAAAAAGAAAGACAATGTGACAATATTTAAAATATGCATTGTGCACATTTTCTGTGTCACTGTGTTTGTCTGTCTTACGATACACACAATCATTATTCCAACCAAATACAAACTATGTAATCAATTATTTCATATGAAACTGATTAATCCATCTTACCTCTTTGCCGTCAATCGGACTGTTAATGAGATTAAAAACAGGCACTACACAATTTATGTGCATCTTGTTCACAATAAAAAAGAAAAAAAGAAAAAAAAGGACATCATGTAATTGGAGAGGGTCTAGCTGAATTGGCAAGAGGGTGGCTTTCCACTTTCCAGTGCACCTGAGGCTGTTAAAACAATAGATGCAATCCTGAGATAATGTTTTAAAAATGAACTACTTGCATAATGGAAAATATAACTTAGAAAAATATTTTTTTTAAAAAACTAAAAAAAAAAAACTTCCAAAAACTTAAAACACCTTTTCTTATTCTGGAGTTACTTATGGTAACCATTAAGAAGCGATACAAAAAAGAAAAGTCAGAGGATGACAAGAACTGACCTTCTCACAGTCATTCTCAGTAAACTTGTTGAGCAATCTGCTTCTCTGCAGGGACTTGAGATTTCTCAACATGGAGGCAATGATGGAGCAGACATGCTCTGTGGAGGATAAAGACAGGAGAGGACATGGAAATTATCAAAAACCTGATATTTTCCCATCATTAATTCTGTCTATAGAATTCAAAATCTTTTATGTGAAAACTTAATTGCTGTTGCCTTTCACACAAACATACTGCAAACCTCCAACATTAGCATTTTATCAAGATGACCATACCTGAATATGTGTGATCATGATAGAGGCATTACAAAAACAGATCATCACCTCTTTCTTCCTGTATACTAACAGGTAGGGATAGCAATCTATGTATGATATGTATTATAATATTATACATTGGTAACAGAATATGATACTGTACAATTTCTGGATATATAGTGGAGTACAAAAAATGTAATTGGACCAGAGGTCAATATTCTCTCTCAACGAGGCTTTGCAGTTGCTAAGCAACAAGCGTACAGGAATCAATCCCATTTCTGCTTTTTAAAAGGGGTCGTGTTTGCTGTCTGCTCCCTTTGTGCAATCCCATATGACCTGCAGCATTTTTACTCAAAAGGCTTCAAGCTTGAGAAAGACTAAGGGCAAGAACACGAGGCACATTAAATCTTTTTAAGATACACATTAGCAATATAATCAAGGGCATGTAAAGGCAGAAAAAGAATGAAACACAGAAAACAAAGAAAGCTTATGAATAGCTGTAAGAAACTGCGTACATTTCTCATAGTTAACGCTGAATTAAAATAAAAAACTAAATCCCTCAATTGTCTGAGTGAACAAACTGTTGATTCTGTTCAGCTTAAGTGCCGACATTGAGACAGCAATGAACTGGCAGCATTCATTGAATTCTGACTGAATGGACAATTTACACAATCAGCAATTAGAATCGAGTTTGAAAACGGCCAATGTTCTAGACGACCAAAAGCAGCGCACAATAGACTGAAGTAACATTTGTTACCTTTAAAGCAAACCACGGTGTCTAAAATTCATTGAGTTCTGAATTAATTCTTTAAAAACCTGGTGCACTGCGGCCTACATAGACAGTTGTTTAAATGGTAGTAGTAGCAAGTGCTACATGTATTTAAAAACTGCTGTAACTGTTTCTACTTTAAAACATCGATATATTAGAATGCAAGGTTCCCTTACTTCATTGTCACTATGTAGACAACCTTATTTCCTGTACACAATGACAAGGAGGCTAGCTGCCATTTCCGAAAGGACGCTACTTTATCAACTTGACCTTAGTGGTAATTGATGTTGGCACCTCCACGCCCTGTCAGGGCAGCTATTGATCGCTGGCTGCAGAATGTTCTCTCTGAAGAATTTAAAACTAAACAGCAAGCCCTCTGTTGAGATTTGTGAAGGCGTGGTGACAGGGTTACACTGTGAGCACAAGAAGATGGAGGACAAGACTGAGTAAAACTGAGTCATCTTGTCTGCAGGATGGTGTTCAATCAATACGTATTCTACATGCTTTGTTTTACATGTGTACCTATCATGAAGGAAAAACAAGACTTATACTTATTTAGTTGCACTATACTTCACATGACGACCAAATACACAATATTTTACATTGCATGTGTACAAGCCTACCGCACAACCACTTAGCACTTTCTGCACAATATCCTTGCCATCATCTTTACTCTATACACCAGTTATCACCTCAACAGCATTTTTGTTCTGCAGCATTGAATCATTTTTTTAAAATTTACCCCTTCAACAGTGTAACGTTAGAGCTTTGAGAATTTTTGTTAGATTTTTTCACAAGCACCGAATAAGCATATAGAGAATCATTTACATTGCTCCTAAAACAGATACCTTCTTTATAAGACCACAAATAAGAGCAGTGAAAGAATACTTGGAAGTAATTATTCTAATATTCTTATATTTTGAACTGTAAATTCAGATTTGTCCAAGGAAAGATTTTTTAATAAAGACAAATCCATTTAGATGAGTTGAACTCCTGTGTCATTTTGTTCCTCAAATCAAGCTATTCTCCATACAGCTATAGCCATTTGTTGGTCTGCTTGTTTGACGTAAAGCTGTAAAATAATTGTTTTTTTTATTAGTAAAAAATTTATGTTAACTGTAAAAAAAAGGTAAACTTGCCTGATGAGTTGTGCTATAACAACATAAGGTGATGCCACAAAATATTATATATATATATATAAACTAACTGGTCTTCAGTCTGGCAAATACTGTTCTCATTGTCAGTAATAATCCATTAGCCACACAAAAGTCAGCTCACTGTCATAAAGACTGATGTCTGTTAATAGTCTTTTCTGTGCCTCGTCAGAGGAAACTACTGTGCAATTGCTGTCATTTAAAGGAATTTATAATTCAGAAAATATTTTCTTTCATTGTAACAAAGTGATTAAAATGAAGAAGATGCTATTCATTCTTTTAACACTTCTTGGACAAGATTTAATGTGACTTTAGACTTAGAAGTTGATAATGTGTTTTGGCCTTTTTGGTTACACAAAACCTTGAGTACAATGGGTTTAATAATTGGGTATACCTTGGTATTGTCCTCTTGAATGGAACAATTCTGAGTACAATGCATTGGTGTAGGCAGTAATGGGCCTGGGGCTGCACTGGCCCACTCACATTAGTCACAGACTCATCCAGCCAAGTTTGAACACAATTCATTTTGTTAGAGAAAAATATAAAAAATCAAGTAAGAAAAGAAAAACTCGATTTATTGTTTACTTGTTGTGTGTGTTTAATTTGTCTTCACATCAACACCACAATACCTTCTCTGCTGTTTGAGTTTGTTGAATGAACAGCGTTGCTCAGTGTAGAGCTGATGTGCTGCCTATTCTGCCAGTACAAATATACAGCACTGTGCAAAAGTCATTGGCCACCATTAGATTTGTTGTTTTATTAATGCTATCTATCTCTTTATTATAATACGACAAATACAGGAAAATACAGGAAATGTATATGCAGCATTAAAAAAACAGTAAAAAAAAGATCAGCTTCTACAGTCTGAAGTGTCTAAAGTGTTTAGTGTGACCTCCCTTTACACTTGAGCAATAGCAGGAACCAGGCTCTCTCCAACCTAAATGGAATGGAGCCCTAATTAATGTCATTGATAACACCTGTATTTGTCCTACTTTCATCACTATTTAATGTCAGAATGACTGCTGGGAAAAAGCTCCAATACACTAGGTTTGCTATTAGTGGCCTGAGACTTTTGCACAGTACTGTGTATGCATATATAACTTGATTAGGATGTAATAGATAGTTTATGTCTATACTGTTGTGCCTGGCCTCCGTAGACTGGGCTCTGTTGGTCACCCCTGAGCAGGTCCAATGACCTCTTTTACATACTAATTAGCCATGGTCCTCTCAGGCGATACTAAAAGTTGATTATTTTGCCATGATTGTGCTGTTGTCAGCTGTCAGTTTGTGCAAACATTTCCCATCATTATCATCTCTAGGATTTCGCACCATTGCAGCAGCAGGAGACGCGTATAAACAGCTGTTAGTATCTTAAAAAACAAACGTAAGGTTGCCCGTAAGTTACAACAGGCAAATTGTTTATTTTTGTGTTTCATTTAAACTAACGTATTGCTTGTCCGTTTTTCTACAGTAATAGAAAGTTAAAATTGCGATAAGAAAACATACTCTGTGTTATAGGTGCACAAATAGTCCTGTTGTGTCCTACATCTGCGGCAATACAATCACTTACATAAAGGTTGGACAAGACATTCCTTTCTTTTATCTTGTTGGATGCATGCATAGATGGGTTCCACGTACAGTATCTCAATTAAATATGTATTATAACAACAAGAAGGTCTCTTATGTTTGCAGTGCAGTGAGAGGATCATATTTAGGCCCCGTTATCTAATTTAAAACAGTGTTGCACGCACTTCACCATATAATCCAGATTCAGGAATGAAATGTGTCAGTGATTAGATTAAATGCTATAATGATATGCAACAGACAATGATGCATGAGCCGACATCACGTTAATGCGTTGTGCATCTGTTTTGTGTAGCAGAGAGGTACTGATGATCTACAAATCCCTTAATTTACACATAAAACCTGCTTGCTAATCTTTACTAACAAACTGTGATGAATGTAAGATAGTGTTTGGAATCTGTGAGGAGACAGATTGTCAATGAGAGCTTGTATTAACTACTTTATGATTTTTTGTGTAACTAATACTGCACTGTATATTTGGTAGAAAGTCTACCGAATCGAACAAACCTGGTCTAGATTTAGCAGTCTTTTCATCTCTATCTCAATACCAAGGGTGGAAGAAAATTATTCTCTTGATATTCTTGATCATTCAACCTATGTACAACTAAATTTATTAAAAATAATGTATATCGCATATGCCAGCATTTTATCCTTAATCAATGTTTTTTGCCATTTTCTGCTTTATTGTGATAGTTTAATGGCCATAAAAGAGACTAAATGTGATTAAGCCTCATCAGAGGACAAAGTAAACCTGGAAATCATAATTAGATGCATCTTTGCACAAGGATCTAAAAGCAAATGTCTCCCCTTGTAAGACACTAATAATAGGATTACACAGCATGACTGTGACAATTAAGACTAATCAAATCTGTGTCATGTAAAATGCTCCTGACCTAAATGTGCCACAGATACTCATTGGTAGAAAGGACAATGAGGAGATGCATGCATCAGAAATGTACCATATATTCTACACAGGGCACGAAACAAAAAAATTCTTGGAAAGCAAAACTTTCTGCAATGCAAAGGCATTGTGTGATCATGTATATATCTCCAAAATGCTGCTACTGTCCAACTGAACCATGCCAACTTCTGAACCTAACAAACACTAACACAGTGTTTGATAACACTGTAGATGAAGAATGAATGATCCATGAAGTAGCAAAATGCTGTCCATAATATACACCAATGCCATTTTTCCATCAATTTGCTTGTTCACTTTCTGTGCAGAACTGGGTGAGGTTCAACATGCAATTAAAATGTTTTGGCATGGCATTTAAAACACGCTGTCTATAAAGAACTCTCTCCTCTCCTTTAGCTTCTCTTCTCTGCACACTCAAACAGTTTTCCAAGATGGGGTTGAAAACAGGGATATAAGTACTGGGCCTCACCATGTAAATTACTTGTTTAGTTGTGTCTTTCTAACACTCGCTTGCGTCATTAGTCACCTAAATGTAACAACCAGGAGCCACCAATTTCGGTTACAGTGTCTCATTTTAGGGCGACATGGTGGCCTGGTGGTTGGCACTTGCCTCACAGCACAGGTGTGAATCAAAATGTGATTGAGTTGTCTGTCTCTCTGTGTCAGCCCTGCGATAGACTGACGACCTGTCCAGTTTACCCTGCCTTTCACTGGACCACTGGGATTACCTTCCAATTTTTCCACCCACTGAAGGAAGATGTCTCCGTTAGTTATGCTACTCTGTGTGTTAAAATGGTTTGGCAATCCTTGTCAATTGGGCTGTGTCAGTTTCACAATATATTTCATGGGGATCAATCTTTGGACTAAAGCTTTGATGGAAAGAGCCATGGAATAAATGAGAATGAAGGAGAGAGCTAAGGATAGAAGGACACAGCAGTCTCCACCTCCTTAATTACTTTTGTTTGAAGCAGCTGATAGTTAATTAATCTACAGTGTTATTGTGTTAATATGGAGAAGCACTTGATTCACTGCCTTTTTAATTATTCAATTAGTAGTCTTATGGACACAGAGGGCTCACTCAATACGCCTTATGACAGGCATCTCATTAAGACTATAGCTCACTCTAAGGCTAATTAATGGCAACATGAGAGTAAATCATATAGGTTGAAAATCGTTTACGCCTTATGGCAAAACATTTTAAAAATATATACTTTTTGATTGTGAAATATAAATTGATCTACTGTGGCAAGTCCTCCTCAAGAAAGGCTTTGTGTAGTTTGAGAAAGAGGGTTCAAGTGTTTGTGCACATTATCTCCAACACCTTTTTCTCCTGCTAGTTGAGGAGGTCAGGGGTTAATTCGTCCAACCCCTGGTTGAGGTGGGACACAATGAAAACCAATTTGTTCTCTGCAGGGCTGGGAAGCCCCAACGGTTGTATCAAACTTAATTAATACAGACAGACAAAGAGGAGGTAATCCACATTCTGGACATAGCTAATCAAACAAAGAGAATAGAGATGGACAGGTTTTCTACCCCTTTTCTTTCAGTTTCTCTCTTCTTTTGCTCTCTGTCTATCACATGGATTTGGTCTATCTCTGGTTCTTGTTTGCACTTCCTATCTCTGACTCAGAGACAGGAGAGTTTCAACAGCACGGGCAGGAAAATCAATCAAGATTGAGTGATAGTGTAAACTGACAGGCTGAAGAAGCAGCAAACTGTGATACATGAGTAGATTAGGATTGAGTGTCTACAGGAAATGTGTCTGACTATACAATGCCATCGGAAAGTATTCAGACCCATACACTTTTTCCTTATTTTGCCATTTCACAGCCTTAATCTGACATGGTTAGAATAATTTTTTCCTCGTCCGTGTGCACAAAATGACTAAGTAAGACCTGAATTTTACATAGATTTCTAAATTCACTACAACACAAAACTGGAATATCTTATTTACACAGTATTCAGACCTCAATATTTTGTTGAATTACTTTAAACTGTGATTACAGATTTGAGTCATCTATTTCACAACAAGCTTGGCACACTTTGATTAAGGTAGTTTCTGACATTCTTCTCTGCAGAACCTCTAAAGCTCCAGAGGGTTGCATGGGACTGTCAAGTGAACAGCTACTGTATTTGTGAGTCTTTCCAGAGATGTTCAATTGGGTTCAAGTCCAGGCTCTGGCTGGGCCACTCAAGGACATTCATTGACATGTCCGTAAACGACTCCTGTGTTGTTTTGGCCGTGTGCTCAGGGTCACTGTCCTGCTGGAAGGGGACCTTTGCCCTCTGCCTGACATCCTGAGTGCTCTGAAGCATGTGTTCATCAAGGTCATCTCTGTACTTCATTCTGTTGATCTTCCCTCAATCCTGGCTAGTCTCCCAGTCCCTGCCGCTGCAAAAACACCCTCAGAGCATGGTGCTGCCACCACCACCGTTCTTCACAGGGATGGTATTTGCCAGGTCATGAGCAGTGCCTGGTTTCCTGTGGTCTTAGTTTCATCACACCAGAGAATCTTATTTCTTGTGGTCTGATAGTCCTTTAGTTGCCAGGAGGGCTGTCATGTGACTTTTGCTCTGAAATGGCTTCTGTCCAGCCACTCTACAATAAAATCTTGATTGGTGGATTGTCGCATAGGTGGCTGACCTTAAAGGTTCTAACTTCTACACAGAGGGTCTCTGGAGCTCTGTCAAGTGTACTTTTGATTTCTTGGGCGACTCTCCTACCAAGAGGACTTCTCCTGTGATTGCTCATTGCTTTGACGGGGAAGCCAGCTCTAGGGAAGGTTTGATTAATCCAAAATTTTTCCATTTAGGACTAATGTTCTTAGGGAACTTCAGTTTTGTATTCTTCTCTAGATC
Source organism: Brotula barbata (assembly GCA_900303265.1). NCBI lineage: Eukaryota > Metazoa > Chordata > Actinopteri > Ophidiiformes > Ophidiidae > Brotula > Brotula barbata. The sequence goes on from OMNV01012396.1 coordinate 33,990, forward strand.
TGTGCATCCACACAGTCCTTGAGCTTTACAGACAATTTCTTCGATCTCGTGGTTTGGTTTTTGCTCTGACATTCACAGTCAACTGTGGGACATTATATAGACAGGTGTGTGCCTTTCAAGATCATGTCCAATCAATTTAATCCATCACTGGTGGTCATCAACCAAGGTGTTGAAACATCTCAAGGAAGATGAATAAAAAAGGGATTCATATGAGCTGAACATCAACTGTCAGAGCAAAGGCTACGAATACTTCTGTAAATAAATAGAAGCATGAAAGGGAAGAAATGGACACAATAATCTGAAAATCCGTTGGCTCTTTACTTGTTCCATATATACTAGGGACTGCTGAAATTGCCAAGACATTTTTTCACTAGAACACCTCCATTGTTAATGTACACTGTGTGTAGCATAATAGGCCTGGGCAATAAAACAATGGTGATGTGTACCGATGATAGACACTTAAATAGCATTAAGAAAATTGTTCAATAAGAAGTCCAGTAAGTTCACTTTTGCATGACTAAACTCTACGCTTGTTCCGTCCAGCTAATAATTTAACCGGTGTGTTGTTTGGTTGCATGGACAACAACAAAAACAAGTGCGCAGTGAGAAAATGAGTGCAGCCTGTGAACACAGTGAGGAAATTGTTAATAAAAAAGGACAGGTAAGCTGCCCAGTATGGCAGTTTTTTGGTTTCTTCAAGTCTGACTAATATCAGAACACGGGCCTGATAGTTTTGATCACATTATCTATTAAATATTATTCTATGTGCAAAGAAATGTATTGTGCTGGTATCATATCTGTAAAACCCAGCAAAAGAAACAACAATGACTGAGTTTTTGTGGATATGTGAATACACAATACAAACACCCGCCCTCACTCCTCTAAAAGGACCCAAGAGTGATCCATACGTTCTGGTTCGCTTGTGGTTTGATTAATTCCTTCAATGTGAAAACAAAGAGATGCCAATCCCCATTGAATTTTGCTTTATGGTAAAAGACCTCCTCTGATGAGAACAATAAGAGTTCTGAGTTCTCATCAATGTTATATATCAATGCAATGGGTCATCTTTAAAGTTCACTTAAAGTCTTTGATTTTGCAATGATACTTCATAAAGCACACTTGAAGCTACAATGATTTGTGCAATTATTGCACATAACACGGTGAAACAATGATTGGTAATTGTCCCAGCGAGGGATTATTCTGCTCAGGAATGAAAAAAAAAAAGTTGTTGAATTGTTCTAATTAGTGACCTACCTTCGTGCTCCTTCTCTGCGTTGCCCGTTTTCTTCATCTTCTTAGGGGTTTTCATAAAAAGTGGGAAGATGGTTCGCAAACCCAAGATGTCCACAAATTTATGGCAGTTATCTGCTCCCTCTGGTCCAATCATCCCATGATCCAAAACCTTCAAGGCACTGGTACGAGACATTTTCTTTTCTCTGAAACAGAAAGAGGCAACCCAAGTGAAAATCATTGGTAGAGACACAAGCGTATAACAGACAAGAACGACAGTCATACGAAGAGTCGTAATGAAATGTGTACAGTTATATACATTAACGAAGGTGGCATACTCTGAGGAACACATTTACATGCCTGAATATATTGAACTCCGAGCTCCTAATCTAGGTCTACTTAGTGCTCTACAATGTCCATAATAATACTTGCGCAAGTTTTCTACCACCATAAAAAAAAAAAAATCTATTGAATTTTGTTAGATTTTATTGTATTTCCAGTGCATACAAGTACTCCCATTACAAGAAATAATGAAAATATAAGTCCAATTTTATGTTTTAGATATAGAAAGTGGTGCATTTCATCAGACATTCACCTGTTTCCATCACCAAACCAGTGGCATTATAACGGATACAAACCTGCTCCCTCTATCCCCATTCACCCTCCCCCTTCCCCACCACCAACACTCCATGCCTCCTCTCAGGAAATGTAGCCGTCTGTCACATTGTCACTCCCTCCATCCCCGACAATGACAGATGACAGTGTTTATCTCAGAGGAGGGACACATATTTCAGGCAGTTGAGTCTGCTTCTCCAGACAGACACATTATATATGATGGACGGCTGTAGAGGCCATGGGGAGGAATACACGGTGTACTTTCCAAAGGGAAACAAAGCAATTCAGCTTGGAGACAGCTGACTTAACTCAACAGCCTAGTGTTGGGAACTATGTGATCATCAACCTGAATTGACTGTGGTTTGAAGACCAGCAGCTGACAGCACAATTGTGTTTTTGATGAGCTTGAAATCTCAGATGAGCCTAAATCAATCACAAATCCTCACTGAAGATTTTTCAATAACCTGCACTGCCTGCCTTGAACAGCCACTTTTAAGGCTACAGGTACAGAGTTAAAAATGCCATTAGAAAGGAATGGGGCTGCATTTATAAAAGAAAAAAAGGGGGTGGGGATTCATATTTTCAATATTAGCAACATAGTATAGATCCATGTTGTGTGAAAATATAGTTTAATTAAATTTGTTCAGAGAAAAGTCATCACAAAACAAGGTTGTTCAGTCTGCTTTTCTCTCCGTCTCTGTTATTGCTCTCAGCTAGCTGTTTGGGTGGGTGGAACAGCATATAAATAGCATGAAAATGAGCCACATCTCTGATTGTTTTTTTGTCCGTGTGTGGGAGAGGGGGGAACAGTAGGAAGGGGATTTCCTAAAGAAAGACACTCCTTGTTTTGCTGTGCAGACTCTGGTTTGCTTGTTGAGGAATTACGAGCCTTAAAGAATGTTCACACTTTTTTGTGGAATATAAGCTCTAATAGCAGAGGGGTGGAAGACAGATACAACTTTCACTTACTGGTGACATAGTACACAGGGCACAGATGTCTCAACTGAATGAAAACTGCACAAGCCCAACAACTGAGGACGTGAACTGTTTAAAAGTCGGGATTTTATGGTCCAGTCTTATAGCAGGCTTCTAAATGGCCAGTAGTATTTGTCTCAGGACAACTCAGTATGTATCTATACGCCCTGTGTATACTATTTACTCTTTCATTATAAAGTTTTAGGACTGTTTGGGAACAGCAACTGGTAATGTGAAATGTAGCTGCAAATCAAGCATTATACTGTCAACAGACCGTCTGAACATCAGCCACATGGTGATGATCTTAACACAAATGTTTACCCTTTGTTGGCTATTTTCCTCTCTCATAATATAATTTTAGGACTGTCTCAGACATTTGTGAAATAATGACACATTTTCGGTGAATCTGTACAGCAAAACACGTTTTGGCTACCATCATTTGTGCATCGGGTCGACCTCCACACCTTACTTTGTGGAGTTTGCGTGTTCTCCCCGTGTCTGCGTGGGTTTCCTCTGGGTGCTCCGGATTCCCCCACCCACAAACGCATGTGTGTTAGGTTAATTACTCCCGCCATTGCCCCTGACCAAGGCAAGGTGGAAGATCTGGAGTTGAACCCGGGGCACTGTTCTGTGTGTGTGTGTGTGTGTGTTTGCATGTACTGGCTGTCCACTAGTCCTCATTGAGGATGGGTAAAAATGCAGAGAGAATTAATTTCCCTACGGGGATTAATAAAGTATCCTTCTTCTTTCTTTCTTTCATCAATCCTGAGTCTTTAGAATCATATATAATCATAATGGGAATAGAGCCATCGCCGAGAAGCAATGTTCTTACATTCTTTCTGTTATTTAAGTAGATATTCTACTGTATTACAATTTGAATTTTAATTGTCTCCAGTTATACTGTTATGTATATTTTGTCTGTGTGTTACATTCTGTGTTGAAAAGGATTGTACTGCAGCTTCACAATGAAAAATAGGAAAATAATATGCAACAGTATGAAAAAGAGACTTGCTACTTTAGCAAGTGCAAGTCAAAAAGCTAAACAAATACTGTGACTAAGTGCTTATCAGTGTAAATTCTTTTTTCAAAGAAAGCTAAAATACTATAGTCTCCGTCCATTGAGTATGAGGTAGAATAAAATAAGAGATCTTAGGAAGTCCATTTTACTTTCTTTGTAAAGCTAAATTCCACTACTTCAATTCATTTAAATCCATTCAATTTCTATAGTCCCATCTTTGTCTGCTCTTTCTCGCATTTCAGTCTTTTTCTTTGCTTTGCTTTTACTTTCTGTAACTGTTCCTGGTGGACAATTTAAAAGAAAGACGTTTTCCAATAATGAGATATCGATTGATGCTTCAAATCTACCTCTCCGGTAATGTGAATATCAACACAGCCAAGTAAATACTGAAGGTTTCAGAAAAGTGTATAAAACGCCATGTGACTCTTTGAGGTCACATTTCTGCCTTGCTATTTGAAAGCCATGATGTTCTTTACAGTGTTGCACAGTGTTATGTGCTTTAATTATTATTAATTAAAAATTCCCACAGCACTGAAATAATTCAAATAATATCTGAATTGAGCTATGAGAGATAAGACTCCATATGGAGAACTGTACTGTCTAAGAATGGCATATGTATGTAATGATGAACTAAAAATAGCTGCAGGCAAAAATTCATCACTCTGGTGTAACGTTTATTGCAGTTGCCACAGGGCTTGGCAGTATACCAGTCTTTAAGGAGTACCAGTTTAGATTTGTGTGAAAATAAGGGTTTTTGCAATACCAACGTCAAACAGTATTTTGTCATTACATAATTCAGCACAATAAAAAAAAAGAAAAGAAAAAATTTAACTCAAAGCCAGTGCTCCAAGATTGCTACCAGATTTCAGACCTGCAGAAGAAAAATTCAGGTGGTAAAAATCTAATGAAGCTTGCTTTTGGGGTGATCCTGGGAAGCATTGCAAAGTGAGCAGACATCACAGTTTACACAGTTTTTCAGAGTTTTTCTGGTCTACCTGCTGTGTGCTTTACTGCAGGTGAAGCAGAGCTTTTTTCATTTATTTGTTGCTTGTTTTTCACAATTTGCTGTAGGTGAAGTAGACCAATGGTCAATGGTCCCGCTTTCTGTGTTGTGCCTAAATGCACTTGACGTGTGTATTTTTCCTCACTTGGGCAGTTTAAGTTTTGAAAATTCACTAAAAAGATAAACATTCCATATTCTGTGATCTGCTTTTATTATTTTTTGGTCACTTGTATATTGTTTTGAGTTTTATTGTTTTGATTTTAAACAGACTGGAGATAATTTAGTCTTTTGATTGTTTTGTCTCAGAGCCCAAAACTTAACAAAGTTAGTCGGAGACGTGGCCGGCTATGTTAGTAACAGCCTCTTTGTATCATTTGTAGTAAACCGGCAAGAACATTAAGCTTGTGTGTCCTAATTGACAAAGAGCAGTCTTTCAGCAACCTCCAAAACCTAGAGGTATAAGTAAAAAAATAAAAACCGTAAATGTTTCAGTTCATGTTTTTGTAGTCCAGCAGTGTCATGAAACAAAGTCTATAACTGTCAGTGACAGAAAGACTAAATGGTGTAAAAGCATCCTTACCTGAGCATGAGGTTCATTAGCTGAAGACCTTCCCCTCTGAGGAAGCGGTCCCGATTGGCTGGCAACATGAGGCAAGAACACAGAGCATCAAACAGGTTCTCCATCATCTCCTGCTCCTCAGCAGTGGCTGGGTTGTGACGTTTAAACACCTGAGAGTGAACAATAGGATGGGAGCCTTGTAAAAGAAAAAAGACTGACATACATAATGCTTTTGTATGAGAGGGGAATAGAAAAAACAAGTGTTTCTATAAAGCTTTACTCGAAAAGCTTCGGAATACTGGCAAGATAAGTCAATTTCACGGTGACATGGACAAACACTAGAGTAAAGAAACAAATGAAAAGTTAGCATAACAGCAAAACAAAGAGACACCTTTCAACTTTTTTAATTGTTGTTAACTGTCATGCAACCCTCAACTGGTTAGAAATCCAAAGAAAGGTTATGTGAGATGTGTGTGTAGAGACCCAGTTCAGTTCATGGTATAATCTCTTCAGTATTTCCTTCCTCCATGACACTGTATCTCCAGACAAGTGATCCAATTAACAATAATGCACCGATATGGACATCAACACGTCAACACATGCATTCGACAGGTGAAGGTGTCATATTAATGTGTTAAGTTATTATTATTACGGTATAACTAGAGCAAACTAAAAATGGGCTGTATAGGCAAAATCATAAGAGAACTTACAGACAGTTGCTGCAACAACACATCAATGCCATCCATCTCTCCCAACAGTTCTCTGGTTGCTGTGGAAAACAGGGAGGAAGACGACAAGACTAAAAAAATGGAGTAACAGGACAACTGGGAGATGAAATTGAGTTTGAGGCACAAACAGACATATTTCAGGAGTGAGAGAAGAAATAGACAGATGACAGAAAGTAAGAAGATAAAAGAAGTAAGGAAGAGGAGGGCAGACGTTTTATGCAGCACTGATGAAAACATTGGTCATCAGGGACTTCCAAGAGAAACACAGAATGAGGGGAAATGAGAACAGTGCAAAATATTTCCTTCATATAGTTATGAGTGCAAAAATATAATTTGAAGCCTACACAAATAAATTCAGCTTGTTGGCAGGCACCAACTGCAGTGGGGGAGTGATTACATCATATAGTTGAATAGCAGCACTAAAACCTACAAATCCTGTATGGCGACCTCCAAAAGCAACAAACCGTGCACTTGTTTACAACCACGTCTGCGCCAGCCTCATCTGAACATTTCTATTCAGTTGAAGACTCTTCACAACCAAGTGTTCCTTTTTAATATTTTGAAGAGTGCATTACATTTTGCTTATTGGATCTGGACTTTTATGTGGGTATCCAAGTGGCACTCCTTCTGGCAGAATGGATAGATTTGAGTTTTTCTGGTAAATCACATCAAGTCTTTAAAAAGAGAAGAACATCATCCCTAGCATGAAACACGGAGGAGGCTCTGTCATGTTTCGGAGTTGCTTTTCCTGCCTCTGATCTTGGGTGAACATGAATCTCTGCAGGGCATTTTGAAATCAGAATACTATCAAAGCTTTTTGGAAGAAAGCATGTTATGGTCTCCAAAACGTGTGCTGCAGAAGATTTGTTTAAGGGTCCCAAATTAGTATTCTTCATTTATTTTGTAGAATGCGGGCACACCTCTGTATGCAATTGCGTCTTCATATTTTGAGACATTTATAATTCAAAATAGTATTCAGAATGGTGCATTTCCCTTTTATGAAGGAAAATTACTATTTAAAACATGAGAAAAAAGTCAAGCAACTTTCATCTTTTTTTGTAGTTGAATAATTGAGGCAGCGCTGGGGAGGAGCAGGACAAAGAATGTAAATAAGACAGAATTTCTACTGAATATCAATATATGTTTTCCAATTAATAAGATCCTGATAGTTTTCTGCTATCTCAGGCTTCACATGGTTTTCGTAAGGAGAGGAAGAAGTAGGAGGGAGAACAAACAAAAGAGGACGTGAAAGAGGTAAAGAGAAAAGTGAAATATTGAAGGTATGAGCCGTTTTCTGTGCTGGTGAATCATACACACAGGGCCATTGGTCTTCCAAATTTAGAACATTTCACGTAGAAGAAGCTCATTACTTTTCAATCAGCGTGTGCCACACCACGTCAGCTCAGTGATCTGTTTCAGCACAGCGACAATTCAAAGTGAAATTCCTCTTAAGTATGAACTTCATTACATTATGGCCTGCATTTATGCCAAATGGAAGACTGGTGTACAGGCTCCAAATCTCTTAAAATTTGGCTTCCAACTAAATAGCAGTGAGGGCCTGGACATCTTTTGCTATCCAGTTCTGAAATTCAGTTGTTGACAAGAGTTAGAGTAAAAAAGGTGTTCATTCATTGATTTGCAGCTTTTAAATATGCCACCTGCGACTGTGCAGAAGAAAGAATAAAAAGTTGAGACGAACAGAAAAACACAGGCAAACATGAAGAGCGACAGTCAAGGGAGATAACAGAGAGCAAAGAGGTAATGATGTATAAAAGAAAGAAGCAGAAATATGGGGAAAGTGGGGGGATGGAATAAAGAAATGTGATGCACAGCAGACAAGTCATGGCAGTTCGAGAGACTGAGAAATAACAGAAATTGCCACTTTTTATGAAGATAAACTTCAGAATAGGCCAACACTCTATTAAAGTTTTTGCAGCACACTTACCGTCATTGTTTTGCAGCAAGATAGCCAGGATTTCACTGCAGTATAACTTGTTAGCATCAAATGGCATCTTTGCCTGAGAGAGAGAGAAATTCCAAATTCTACTTTATGCATAGAAACAAATTTTAGAGTTGATGTTATGCAATAATTACCAACTATTACACAGCAAAAATGGAATTATTTAACAAGAGGCAATATTGTACCAATATGCCAAACTTTATTTTGCGACTAGTTTTTGACAACTGTCCCCCAAAAGCAAAAAATGGCCAACAATGAGCTTGATGTCAGTGCTGAACATTCTCCCGTTGCCATTTCTAGGGTGGTTTATGACGTTCTCACGAGATTTATATACGTGTATTGTCAACAAAGGAGAAACAAGACAGACCTCCAAAGCGGGCATAGAAAGTGTCTACTACATGTACCTGATAAGTAGCTGAGCCAGCAAGCAAGCATACTTGCCAGTTTTCTGATTGAAGTGCAGACTGATGCAGAGAGGCAGCGGGATAAGTGATTCGAAAGAGACCAGATTACTGTGTTACCGGATGCATTTGGAGAATTTTAAAACAATGACAATGTTCTTACTCCCTTATATATTACTATAAAAATGATAAAGGTCGATATGACCCCTTTAAGATAATGTGTATTCTTTTAGACAATAATATATAATTTTTTTCTGCCATTTTCTGCTTTATTGTGATAGTTACAGTAGAGAGACAGGGAGGAACGACATGGCCGCAAGAGGGGATGAGATGCAGCACTGGGCATAGGCCAGAATCGAATCCGCGCCGCTGTGTTACGTGGCACACGCTTAAACCAGTGAGCCCCTGGGTGCCGCCAATGACAGAATGTTTAACAGTAGGGACATTTTCCATCCACTTCTTTTTTTTTTTAATTGGAAAATTTAATTATTTTCAAAAACGGCAAATATACACATGAATTGGTGCACAATAGTCCATTGAAAGAAAGGAAAAAAGTATTATACAGTTGAAATCTGATATCAAATCAGCTTAAAACTATTACTGAGTCATGTCTAGGTAACACTAACTTCTACTTAGTTAGTTCAGTCATTCATTGTGTTCCTCATAGTCAACTAGGTTTGAAGCCCACCACTCCCTCTCCATAGCCAGCATGTCCAAAGGGGAGCACAACCACAGATCACTGTCCAACAGTTCAGTGCTTTTCCGATGTGCAATAATTCTTTTGGCAGTGATACAGCCAGTGGTTAGCAATCATTTATGGTGCTTAGGCTAGGAGCCTTGAGGTGTAAGGTTAAAGGCACAGTGATGGATCCCTGGTAAGTGTGGAGTTCAGACACATTCCTACTCAAAGGGTTACTCTATTCAAAAACAATAACTGGACAAGGCCAGACCATATGGAAAAAAAACCTATAGTTAGCCCACAGTGGGCTAAAAGGCAAGTTCTCATATCCCTTGCTATTATGTGCATACCAAAGACTTTTTGCAATCACACTTGTTTATCTCCTGTCCCATACTGTACCAAAAAGAATCTCTGAATCAGGCTCTAGACCCTTCTGTTTGGCCTTTAAAATCATATGAAGTTTATCAGTAAATTAATATGCGTAAAAAGATTTTATAAAAGTGAACGCTAAAATTCATGTCGACTAAAGCCTTTCCATTTTCCAATGCCAAAATAGGCAGTTTTATCTCAGATCGGGAGCTGTCACCTTCCAAGTCTTTTGTCTTTGTCAGATAGCAAGAGAGTTTTACCTTACTGAACAAATCAAAATCACTGTATTTGGGTCAACTTCAGAAATATTATTTCATAGAACTGCCTTGAATATGGCATCTTTTGGAGTTAGAAGAGTTTCTCCACTATAAGATAAGTAATTCATTGACCTGTTTTTTTCAGTAATTCACTACGAATCTGTTCTTTTTTGGGTTAATTTTGTGAGCATTTTTACTAATTTGATATTTACTTGTTAAGGTGGTTCAGCCTTTTGGAGCTTTTTTTCCGTTGGTTTGATATAAAACTAGTAAATGAGCCTCTACAAGTTGTGGCTTTCCAGACAGTTGAAAAGTGTTTCCTATAGTCAACCAGTTCTGGCTCAAGTTATACTGAGTTGTTGATTTTGCACATGGAGGATTTGCTTCGGATTATAGGGAGCAATAGACTTCTTGTTCTGACATCAATCGTTAATAATGTTGGTCAGTATATGCCCCTATATTATCAATAATGATAGAATATACACATCTCTGAAAGTTACAATATATTATTTCCCTGCAAATGCTAGGGCCAGATACAAATTATACTATATTTTGTCAGCAGATAAACGGATACAAGACTAGGGGATCCAAAATACACAAGCGTGTGTAATTTTTTGATTAATGGAATTGTATTTGTATTGTATTGGCTCATTGTTAGATGTAGTTCAACAGGGATCACCATAAATTTTCTACAAGCACAGAATGCAGCCCATGCTAATTAATTAATTAGTTGTCGTGTCTATTTATTTATATCTATGGTGATTTATATCTATGTTGAATCCCATTGAACTGCATCCTAACATAAGCCAATGCAATGCTAATACTATTCCATTAATTAAAAATAAATACCATAACTGGCAAAGTAAATGGGAGGCATGTCGCATGATCAGAACACAAATAAGCCCAAGGCTGCCATAAGGCTTGCCCATTTGTCAGAGAAAAAAAAACACAGTTCAAAGTCAGCAATCAACTTTAGAACTCCATTCCTCACTTGAGTGCGGCTGTCAAAACTGTGCCACCGTTCATCAATGATGACACTGGGTGGAAAGCTCCGCTGATGTAGCACAGCTTCAGTTTAGTTGACCAAAGCCATTTAGAAATGTAATATCTGTACTTTTAGTCATGTATAACTTTGAGGTTAATTATTATTTAGTAGTATATGAAGTATGAAGAGGTTGCTCAGGCAACTCATTCCACAAGGACCATCACGTAAAAACTCGATATTTGATATGGTTCTTACCTTTACTCTTTTGAGCAGCCACTGCATGAGGCCTTGCTGAGCGGCCTCTGCACACAGGCCTGGTCTAAACTCTGCCATGTTCTCTACGATGGCTGAGGAAAACAAACACAAAAATAATATGTATCTGATTTGATTCAGCACATACACAATGCTTACCTACAACATGTCAATCTGTAGACATATTAGATAATATTGATGTTAAACCTTGCACAGTATCAGTCTGATTTGCAAAGGTGTGGTTTTCTTATGCCAACCTCGTACTCTCTGGTTCTATATCATTGCCCGTAAATATTCAAATGTAAGAGTGTGTGGGACTAAACAAACTACGCCAAGTAAACACAGTTTTGTCAGTTTGAACTGAGCTCAACCATTTAACTGCGGAAACTCCTTCACCTGATTCAAACTAGGGCTGCATGATTCTTTAAAAAAATCAAATCATGGAAATACATTTTGCAATTCTGATATAACTTTCTTGTAGCGTCTTAGTTAGGTGGTCCTAGTTATAGTTAAAAGGTTCTCTGCAACAAACTATGTAAAATGTACATACGTCTTTATGCCACCAAGATTTAGGTCACCAGTATTCAGCTATTATACCAGTTTGCTATGCATTCTTGTTAACTATACCACATTAAAATAAAATAGTAATAATGCGTAAATGATTGCTTGTGCAATGTCGGCGCAGAAAAAAAAGATGACAACACCACAACTGTGATTAAAGGGATCCGATGACTTTCGGCTCTGTAACTGTTTTAATGTGACAAAAAATGTATAAATGGAGTGGACACAACCATCTCTAATTCATACTGCAATCTCCAGCACAAACTGCTTGTAGACCTCACAATAAACTACTTGTAAACCCGCAATAATACTAACTTTACAGACATATGTCAAGAAAACTAATCCTGTCCAGATGGGGCTCATCTGGGTCTTTACCTAATATTGTTAATATTAACCTGTCTTGACTACATGATGCCTCTATCAGAGCATACACTGCAGCAGAGGGGGGGGAGAGAGAGAGAGAGAGAGAGTAATGAATATAATTAACAGACAATGATGGAATGGTGACATGAAGTGAGTGAGTGAGTGAGAGGAAGATAAGCATAGTGTAATACATTATGGGCAATGTTGGGAGTTCATTAGGTAGTAAAACAAGTGAAAAGAGCAAAATATCTGGATAGAGTGATTGCAGATGACATAGAAATAATGAGAAAAAGAGACATAGGGATGGAAGGAAAGAAATGCTGCTTTGGGAGAGACGAAGGGCTTTTATCAGTGATTCAAACAGAGCAGACAGACACCCTCCTGGAGGACAGCAAGCTCAGAGCACAGAGCAGCCACGGCAGACAAAAGGCTTATTCAAGCTTGGAGAGGTCCCCTGATAACACACACTCACACAAACACACACACACAAACTTGAATAAAAGATGCACATGCAGCACCCCCATCAATACAACCCACACATAGTGCCAAATACAGACACATAAAAAGCTCTCCTGACATTCGTCCTCAATCTGGCAACAAAGACAGAAATAATCTCCACAGACTCATCCAACAAAAAAAATGCAGGGGCAAAAAGTCTTGATTCACGTGAGGCTAAACAAAGATACAAAGACTACTAAAACCATGGGCTAGCCTATGCCTTTCTCAAGACTGTGGAACGATATATAACATTGTCTAATACTGATAGTGATGTCTATGACGTTTTTGGCAGGTGAATCTGAGAAGTCACCGAGGCCTGAGATTAAAAAAAAACCTACAACAGTGTTATGTGTCTACTTAATGATACCGTATTGTGCAAAACCATTTTTCCCCGCCAAGCTGCATGTAAATCGTCGTCATTGTCTGTAAAAACACTGCGTGAACTGATGACACCTAATGGATTTTAAAGGAGCATCTTCTACATAAAATAAGATGTCTTCTTGTTCTTGAAGCTGAAAATTTGTGACGTAATAGTTGACCTCTGTCTTTCACACTCTTCTTTTAAATTGAAAAAATATGTCCACATACCACAGTCAACACACTCACTGCAAAGAAAACAGAAGTAGAAATGTGTTGTTTTGGGCTGCAGAAACCAACACCAAGCTACACGCCTTCTAACAAGATCACATGAACAAAGGGAGGTTATATACAGTTAATTTTTGATGCGAGTGTTCATTAAACAGTGACAAAACTACATACGTTTGTTAAAATCACTTTCAGATCGACTGTTTTGTGTCAATTTTGCTTCTCAGGGACTGCAATATTCCCACTCTACGTGATTCTACAGACTCAGGGCTGGCCTAAAAGTATAAGGGGAGCTGTTTAAGCGGTCGGCCGACGTGTGTTAGATTGTGTGGACTACACCATGTGCAACGTGAGTGTGTTTTCAATATCATGGAAGTAAAATTTCACATGGCAAAGGTGCGAGACACTCTTAAAAATGCATAATGAAATATAAAATATTGTTGTACAGATGCAGAGTGACAGGTACCACTGGTCATTTTTGGCTGCGAGCTAAGACTGGGCCCTAAAAACTAGTAAACAGTTCACCGCCTCAATCACAGAGCTTGCATAGTTTTTCATTCAAACCTCTACACCGAGTGTGCCATGTTTCTAGTGAGCTAAACTTGCTAGCAACATGGGACCTTTAAACGTGAGCTTCCATTGGATGTCTAAAAAACCATGGACACTTGGTAGGTAAATCGCATCAATATTGAAAATGGCTCTTTTTTAATACTGAATACATTTGCATCATGAAAATACTGCTTACTGTGTTATCTTTACAAGTTTCTGAGAATATTCTGGACAGTGTATTGCATTATATAAGTGCTGTCCTCCCTTTTAAATGATTCCAATCCATATTTCAGAGTTATTATCCGTGAATATATCTCAGTAAATGTCTGAAATCCTCTGATCATGAACTGAATCCAAGTCAACTGACAAAAGTGTTTTCAGGTGTTAAATAATGATACTTTGCATATATACTCAGTAAATTCATGCACAGACGATGTTAAATTGCTTAAATATATCATACTAGGGTATTTTCTTTTCTTCATGTTAATGGTGGTATGTCTCACTAAGTATTCACATTGCTTGGCTTTTCGAAGGCATTGTCAGCTACTGAATACATTATTACAGTTAGATCTTCTTACCTAATGTGTTATAGATGCCGTCAGCTTCCTCTTTCACCTGCTCATCCAGACGCTCCACATTCTGTACCAACAAGGCCACCACCTGACCCTCCAACTGCAAATGTGAAAAAATGGCTTTGTTCAAAAAAAACAAAAAAGCCAACTCTGCATTAGTAATCATTTTGACGTCAAGGGACCAATACAACACTTTTGTCATTTGTGAGGATGTAATTACATTTTCCACATGTTAAAAGTTTTTCGATTAGTGGCTAATTTTCAATTTGCAGAATCCTGCAATGTAGTGCATCTGAATTGCAAATATGCCCATATTCCGTACATACAGACATGGCAGAATAAACCTTGTTCCTTTCTAAACTTCAAATACACATGTTCAGTCATTTCAGCACAGGGGACACACCCAACTAGAGCTACTGGGCTGCTGATTGCCTATATAAAGGACTATTACAGATGAAAGAAGACAGACAGTGGAGTCAGATTTATGAGATACAACAGACTGTCGTGGATCATTTTGATTCATCTTATCAAAGGTACCACATGGCCTTCTGGCAACAAGGACGGAGGAGCTGGAGGCAATACAGCAAGAAAGAGAGAAAAATGCATTCATCCAACCCTCACTTGCCTGCAACTGCTTCCTGTAAAAGTTACTGTAAACACAAGGATGGGCGCATCACAACATCATAAATCAATTCACACACACAGAAGCATTCTTTGTTGAGAGTTGGTTGCCCCCTTCGTCTCATCAATACTTCCTGCCACATATTCTCGACTGGCCAATAAAATTAAAAAGACCTGCGAAAAAGGATTCTCAATTTGTACCCTTCCATTATAGTGTGAATAATTGCTTTCTTCTTTTGCTTTCATTTCAATGGACCTGCAGAGTACATAATGTAACAACAGATCCATGTTTCAATGTTGCATATGGGATAGGAAGCAACCAAGTTTTGAAAAATGGATTTGTTGAGGAAAGCAATGGACGACAGTTGCACTGAATTATCAACAATGTTGACAATTAAAAAAAGAAAAGAAAATTACAATTATTTTCATTGTCAAATCATTGTTTGTTCAAGTTTTCTTAGTGAGCATTTCTTAACTGATTACTCAATTCATCGATATAATAATAATAATAATAATAATAATAATAGAATAAAATAATAAGATGCAGCCTGAATGACAGACCTAAAGTAAATAGATTCTTTTGACAAAGCACAGTAGCGGCGGTCATGAGGGTACAAAATTCTTCCTCTATTGCAGGTATATAAGCACATCATTGTAGTATGACCTTTGTCTGTCACTTTAAATGTCAGCAAGCATGATAGGTTACCAACAATCTTCCCTGGTTCACTGATTACCGACGCCATGACCACAAAGAGTAAGAGGGAGAGTGGAAATAAACATGCAGAGACACAAAGAGACAATCGGTAAGAAAGCAAATGATCTGAAACAAGTCATGGTGTTTCACCAAACAAACAAACCATTTCAGCTATAACACAAGCCACCCAAACAAATATCTAAAGAGAAAGCAAATGCTGTGTGGTAAAGAGCAGCACATATACATTTCTAAATCAAGTAAACTACTGACTGGTGGGGAATAAAGACAAACTAGAAAGAATGAGTAGAGAAAGTGTTGATGCTTCCAAGTGGAATGAATGGTACAATTTTGCATTTAAAATCCTACTGAAGCATGATGCATGTTAAAAAATACTGTACAGGCCCTGAATAACTAGTTACCATTTTTTGGGATCAAGATCACACACACACACAAACACAAAAAGATTATAAAAATGTCCGAACCTCAGCAACATCCTTGTGAAATGTCATACCATATTAATTGGTTGGTGTAGACATGGGTAGAAACATCAGTTAAGATTTCTGACACAGCGCAGGGATTTTAGTTGAACAATTGATAGGGGTTCTCTAACAATTGTTAATGTTCATCAATGATAAACCAAAATTGCAGTTTTAAGGAGACTTTTACTTATTATGTTTGAAAAATGTTGGTGAAGAATTTTTAATCAATTCAAATATTAATATTAACTCTCTAACTTAAGTCATTTAAATACCAACACTCTCTAACAATCCATTAGAAATAGGTATTTTATAACATTAACGACACGTAAAATTTAACTGTTTTGAGACGTCTGAAGGTACTTAGCATTTCTCTTTGAATATCCAGTTAGCTTACAATGATTTAAACCTAAGAAACATGACAAGAGCTTGTTGAGTAACCTCAAGATGTCTTCATGTCTGTCAGTCAATGGGAGTCAATTGAAGATTTGCGTTTGATTCACTAATGAAGACTGAGGGATCAACAGCCTCTGCAGTAATGAATCTAAAAAGTGCCGCTAGATCAATTACATCATAACACTGACATAATTCCTGAACTCACCAGAGCATCTATAAGTACTTCTGCTCCCTCCTCACTCTCATGAAGCGTGTCAATATCCGTCAGCTCCTGCAGCAAATCCACCACAGCAATGGCAATATGTAGCAATGATTAAGGATAATAAGGATTAATCAAATAATTGTTGAATGCTGACCTAAGGTCACGAAACAAGATTTCAGACTGCACTCAAGGAGCACATTCTTCACTCTCACTTTTCATCTGACATAATGCCAGACTTTTACTCACATTACCTTGAAATCAGATATGTAAAAATATAAACCGTGTAAATTCGTTGTACATCATATGATATTTGCAAAGGACATTCTAAAATTTTACTGAGGTTTGAAAAGTAAACACTATGACATCGAAAACTAATGTTGTTCCAAAACCCAATTGTGTACTGCAACTTGGAGAATCACAAAATTGTAAGATCAAAATGCAAAGGATATCAGTGTTCTCATGACTGAGAAGACCCAGCAGCGAGTGGACAGCATTAAGCTCCACTAAGAGGTGATAGAGATCTGGCATTGTGGCAATCACATGCATTTCCTGGATAATGTCGTTCAGATCCAGCTCTGTCTCCATGAACCTTGATTGAGAAACAATAAGATTTATATAGTAATGATGATGACAGTATTGAAATAAAAGTACAATTAAAAGCACATTTCAGACAGAGGTAGACTCAATGTGCTTCTCATAAAACAAAAACAAAAGCAGTGTACAAAAGTACATAAAGATATTTAAATGCAATTCCAACAATAATTCAACATTAAAAAGATATAGATATATCAACCACCATTGACCAAAAATTGTTTTGCTTGTTGTTTTAGGACCAGTACCCAAACAGTAAATTTTGAGTTTATCTTTCTAATCTTAAAAAACAGCATTTTTCCTTATTTCGAATCAGTTTCTTTTCTTTGAATAGGAGTTGATAGTAAAAATTTGCTCCAGTATGACCAAGATCTTAAAAACTATCTTTGGACTTACTTTTCTGGGTTGTCTGGAAATTTAATCCTCAATTCCTGATTTTTGTACGAACGTTTCTCAAAGGTCAGGATCATTTTCTTCACAGAACTCTCGTCCACTGGCTCTGCCTGTTTAAATTGAAAAGATGGGGGAACACAGAGAATAATGGGGCCAAACTGAGAAAAAGAATTCTTCAGTGAAGCAAGTGAGAGAAAAATAACAAAAAGACCTCATGGTCTCTCTTAGTTTTCAACCCGATGGCTAAAATATCTATAAAGTATTGGACAGATACAGACATAAAAAAGTACAACTATTTCATGTAATGGAACTTTATAGAGTACTTGAATGTTAGCACTTCTTGACACTATTTAAAATGTGTAGCAAGAAGCAATAACAGATCAATCAGTTTGCATTGTACGCCAAGTTAGGTAATGCCAAGGGGAACCACTGTTACTGAGGACTAGTGCAACAACTGTCAAAAATAATTAAAGCATAATAATATAAATTTGTCTGTAAGAAACACAAAAGATGTTCACAAGTGCAAATATGAATTATAAATACAAAATTAAAGACAAGAGAAGACTGTCAAAATGTATAGCAACAGGTGATATGATCAGCTCAACAGACACATTGAGCTGAAGATAAATCATGACAGCAAACTTGTCCTTTATAATATGAAATCGTGCCATATAAAACAATAAAATCTTGTGCCTCTTACAGAGTCAATAAAGGATGCAATTTGTCCTGTTTTTCATACACATCGTACATTATACATACACTCTGTTTTCATAGTGGCAGTGAGGAGAACATTAGAGAAATACTGCATTAACTCCAAATTTGCTACATTGGGCAGCAAAGCAGGCAGGTACTGTGAGATGGCACGTCAACATCAAGGTTGCCCTGGTAACGTGGACTCGTACGGCCGTTGACTCTTGTTTAACTGGACCTCTGTGGAGTTCATGAGGAGTCTCACTCAACTCAACTTTCCTGCATCTACCTTAACTCATTTTGAAGAGTGATTTAAAAAAAAACCAATACTCATAGAAACACGAGTAGAGAAATAGAAATGTATTACTAACTGACCAAACTGCTGCAAGATACTTGGCCTGTGTTCACACAGTGTCAATCCACAACCCTTTCAAAAATAAACACACACCCACACAGCCATTAAGATGTAAAATAGAGCTGACCAGCTAGGAGATGTCCATATTATGGTTTGGTCTTAATCTCTACCTCAGCAGTGTTTACAAGAACTATTTTCAATATAAATATAAGGTAGTGCTCATTTACAGAGACCATCTATTACAAAAATATTGATAAATGAGGGACACGTGGCATATCTAATGCAGAATGCTACTGGAAATCCTGGCTGTCAGCTCTACAAAATGTCTTTTGATCTGCTGGTCAAGTGACTTGCTGGCGACATATCTTAACAGTCTCTTCTCTTTTCTTTCAATTAGTGCTCCCGAATCAAATTTGTACTTGTGCTAACTCTTATTCAAATCCTCCCCATTCAAGTAGTACTATTTTCCCACCTCAGGTTCCTCTTCATCCTGGTCCATCAACTTCTCCAGGATCTTCTTTCTGTCCCCAGTCAGATCCTCCGTATCCCTCATCTCTCCTCCTTCACCTCCACCTGCCTCCCGGTGTCTGGCGAGCTCCCTGACCCCGATCCCCTTCTGTTGTTTGCCTCCTCTGCTGTCTTCCTCTCCAGCTGCTCCTCCTCCATCCTCATCTCTGCGACGCTTTGCTGCTCTGTCAGGCTATAACGCAACAGGAAACAGTTAGGTGTCAGATGAAAGGATGGCTGCATTGAGAAGTATGTACGAAATCCATACTCGCACGGGAGTAGTATTTCCTGGGGACCTTTGGTAATAATTGCAGATGTCGTCTGTAATCTTTACCCTGGATCAACCCAGGGTCTCCTCTCAGTTTGATGTGCCTGGGTACACCTCCAAAGGTAGACATCCAGGTGGCATCCTCTTACAGGATGCCCAAAACATCTCAACTGACTCCTCTCAACCTGTACTCTGAGGTCCTACCGGATCACAGAGCTACTCACCCTATAATGGAGTGTCAGCTCCGCCACCCTATGGAGAACCCCGATTTCAGCTGCTTGTAGCCGCAATCTCATTCTTTCGGTCACTACCTATAGCTCACGACCATAGATGAGGGTGAGGACGAAGACCAACCGGTAAATTAAAAGCTTCGCCTTGCAACTCAGCTCCTTCTTTACCACCATGTTCCAGTACAGCGACCACATTACTGCGGTCACTGCACCATAATGGCAGTCAATCATGCAATCCCTTTTTACCCTCATTCTTGAATAAGACCTGGATATACTTGAACTCCTCCACCTGGAGTAGTTGCTGC
This sequence comes from Brotula barbata, assembly GCA_900303265.1. Lineage (NCBI taxonomy): Eukaryota > Metazoa > Chordata > Actinopteri > Ophidiiformes > Ophidiidae > Brotula > Brotula barbata. The sequence goes on from OMNV01012396.1 coordinate 53,877, forward strand.
CCCTCACTAAATGGGGACGAGCCTTCTTTTTCCAGGAGAAAACCATGGCCTTATTTCATTTGCAATGAGGCTGGAACACATCGAGCATTTTTCTATTATTTCTGCCAAAAATGTAAATAACTCAAAGTCAAACTCAAAGAACTTCTGTCTCTCTTTTTTGCTACAAATTATGGAGAGCTAAGATCATTGAATTATATAGAGTTAAAAGTAGTATCAATAAGAGTACAAATGCCAACAAGTATAAGTTGATTCCATATTGGTATCAATTGGTATTGGTATCAATAAAATCCTAACTGTGAGATTTTTTACATTAGGAGTGTTTTAAATTTTGAGCATGCTTTTGTAAATGCTTGACTTATATCTCCCCAAACTGACAAGTTTTAAACTGCTAAACATGTATCTTTGTCAACTGCTGGCTCTTTGTCAAAAACCATGTATGGGAAAAACCTAACTTTGTTTTTCTCATGGGTATGGGTGACCAACCTAGTTTCTCATATTGGGATTATTGAAGTTTATCCTATCCCAACTTTAGAATCAAACTGCAAGGTCAAGGGAATGCTCCCTCTTTAAGATATTAGCTGACAATATATACAATGTTTGCAACAGCATATACACATTATGAGTGCCAGATCACAGTGAAATATTTCCTGCCTACATGGTGAATCCAATACAAATTTGGATTGCACACGGCACAGTGCAAATATATTTCAATAAAATGAGCCATTCCATTTAATCAGAAAAGTAAAACAATGCTACATATAGAATTTCAGCAAAGATTATCTCCCCCTTCTCTCTTCTTACTGACTCCGTGTTCTCTGTGGTGACTGTGGATGTGTTAATGTTATTTAGTTGTATTTATTATTAGGTGTTGTGTTGATGGTATTATTAAATCTCTACTATGCAATCTATTATTTTCCCACCTACTGCTGCTCCGATTACAAACTTACACAGTGGAATGCCTCTCCCATGGTTTCTTCCTTAATTCTCTCAATAGTAAGTCTTTAGGGTGCCTCTTTCCTTGTCTTCCTTAAGTGCTTTGGGCTGTATATGGAAAGGTTTTTTGGGGTTTAAAGTCATTTGAAGCTATTGGGCTGAACTGTGCAGATAAACTTGACTTCTTTGAGAGAACCTGTCACTCAGTGGGTCACTTACTTACCGACTCTGTTGTTACCCATTTGTAAAAAGCTATGTATTCATTTAGCGTGGCGTACGGATCTACTACTAAACAAAGAAGCCTTATTTTGAAAGATTCGTTCATGGATGCTAGTCGATACGCCAAAGTGATGTCCACACTGAAGTGAAACGTGTTTTCACGTGAAAATATTTAGTAGACTAGTAGACCTGATGTGAGCAAAACTATCCTTCTGGCAAAGCATAAGCTTATGTACGCGTGCATGTTTGTGTACATTACACAGTGATTTGAGGAAAAGCTATCAGACAGGTAGCAAGCTAACTAACCTGTCCAAATGCTACTGTTAATTTCTGGTAAATCATTGTCGGAAAAAGTCAAGCTTTTGTCATGCAGCATTGGACACGAGTAAATAAATGCATGAGGTAAGTTCACTTAGCAACAGATGGAACATGGTGAACTTCGGTTGAAGTTCGCCAGTAACTGCTAGCTTGCTAACATGCAGCTCCAAGAATTAAACAATTTAGGATTAGCTACATTAGACTTCCGTGGAGCACTAACAAACTCAGAAACAAATGTTTACCTGGTAGTTTAGAAGCTCGCCAACGTCCATGTCTCCGCGTCAAAAAAACAGCCTTTTAATTCAATTTTAAGAAATGAATAAGTGCGGTGCTATGTTATGGTTAGCTTGCTAGCTGACAACAACCGCCCCGCATGGTAACAACGGCATCGACAAATTTGACGAGACCACGTGATCTACGAAGGGATCCGAGTCTCCGAACGTTACGTCACAAACAATATACCGGTATATGTCGCTTTTATTTGAGGACTTAAAAGAAAAGCCACCTTCCAATGTTGTGCAGAACTATATTGACCAAGAATGGCTGTTAACATTTCCGGAGGTTCTAATTATTCATCCCAAAGCTTGAAGTGGCCATCAAGACAAGTAACAAGTAATTCAGCAGCCAATAACCAATATAAGGACATACTACTAAAGTTCACAACTTAGTTCCATTTATTAGAAGAAAAATGATACAGCACCTGGTCTATTTCAGAATTTATTTTCAAAGTTTGGCGTTTTTATATTTTTCCAACAGTGGCCTTAATAGGCCTTGAAGGTGTATGATGAAGAGCCCTGGAGTTAAAAAACATCAAAGTTGATCAATTTTGGCATACCACAAAAACATTCATTTTATCCATGAAATGAAAGTATTTTGTGGTGTTGTGAAAATATAAATAATTAATGTATTGATGGTCTATCTATTGAATTTTTCCATGCATGTGCATGGTCCAAATTGGTTTTCCGGGTCCAGCGTCCGTAGCCATCTTCATAACTTCAAAAGTCGAATAACTTTGGACTACTTGTGCATCCCAGCTGGTTCATCACTTTTTTGTGTCACCTATGTTTGCGTATTTGCAGTACGTTTCTGTCTTTTGTTCGTGTTGTGAGACTTTGTGATGCATGTCTTGTAAAATTGCTGATATTTTGTAGTGTTTTGTCTATTTGCATGTGTTTTCTTAAGTTGCAGTGCGCTGAGCTCTCAGGGTGACCTTAATTATTTGATCAAATGTAACCATCACATAAGTACAGAATTTGTCCGTGTTAACAATTAAATTCCAAATAATAATGATTAATACAAACTGGAACATGTACCCATTTTCTCCATGTTTCAATTCTTCTGCATTCATGCCAGGCGAGCTGTCTTATTATTTCAGACAGGCAGAAAATCACCCTTTCAATGAGCATCATTGGAAAATATATGAGTGATGCATGGGCTACAAAGCTCCATTGTCGCACCAGCTTGTGGCCTATGATCTGTGACAGCAAAGCAATGGAAACAACATTTAAAAGGAAGGCCATCTTACAGTCAGGCTTGATGTCCCAGCAAACAAGGACAAAGTGACAGTGAAGGAAATAAAAGGGAGGAAATAACATTTTTAAGACAGACTTTTTGAACTAAGCATTGTCTCACAAACAAGCCCAAGAAAACAGAACAGAACACTGATTTTCAACAAAACAGTCAAATTCGTACTCAAGAAAAAAAAGAGGAATTTAACTTAGACGCTATTGGGCATTCATTTGACAAATTGATTTTGTCCATAATTTGGCACAATAACAGAATTTTTAAGAATTTGTTTTGATTTGCTGCAAAAATCCCCAGACGTTTTGTGTACCATCCGGGTTGGGCCAAGTACCACTGATGGTACTCGTGCCACAGTTTGAGAACTACTGGTTTATGTTTTACACTACTTAACTAATCTAGAGTGGACTATTGTTATGAAGTTGACAGCAGATCTGAGGAACAAAAGTTGAAACACTCTCTGTTCTTAATGTTATAGAAATTGTAAATGATATACTAATATGTTGCTCATCTTATTTATATCAGCTCAGTTTCCCATATCATATAAGGCACTTCGTCATAAATCCGTGAGTTATGCGATGACAAGATGAATAAATTGCATTTATCACACTCTATGTGTCCCAGAAAACCAGACTGAGCTTTAAATGTTATGGCATGGAATGTTAAAATGACTTCCTGAGCTTCTCAAAAGAATGAAGCAAGAATGGATGATGAAGACCATTGATGGATATTTGCAGACGTGAGTGTAATGAAATACACATTTTGTAGTGTAACTTTGAAATTTTGATCAAAAACGTTGTTTCATTTTTTTATGGTCTCGGTAAAGCTAGCACAGAGGAAATGATCTGCGGCCCCTTTTCACATGGAAATTACGGAAAGATGGCAGAAATGTTGTTGGCTCGTGTCCCAGCATTTCAGGATTTGCTTTATTCACACTGCCAGACCTTTTCCAGGTATTGAGTTTCCTTTCACACACATTCTGGCATCCCAGAGCAGTCCCACTAAGACAAAATTTGACATGTGACACAAAACGCACCATTAACGCTGTACACACATCCTTTATGCACTGCTGTAGGTGCTGCCAAAAAGCACCAACACTCTGGGGGATCTACAAAGTGTTGGAGAATGGTACTGGCTCAAAGTCATGCTGTAAGCTCTCCAGCAGTGCCACTGGATTTGCCGAGTGGCTCATCCCCCATATAACGGAGAACGTTTCAAAATATCAGAGAACCAGAACCAGAATGCCCTTTATTGTCATTATACATTGTATAACGAGATTGGAGAGCTTCTCCTTCACAGTACAGCATTCAATAGAAAAACAAGGAAAAGAAAATATGTCTTCCACATCGCTCTTCATCTCCCACATGTAACACATTGCCTGTGCTTTTGTTCACACAGGCACGCTCCAGCATCAGTCACAACAATCTTACTGTTGATTATTGCTCTGTGTGAGGCTTGTTCTGTCTTGAGTTGCTTAAGAAAATACTGAGAGCTAAGATGTGAAAACTGATTATTTTGATGTGTTAATTAACGTTGAGATTTGTGCCTTTATTTTGAAGAGGCGATGAGAGGCAAACGTCTTCAAGTATCTTCTATCAGGTCCAGTTGCCCTCGATTTAACTCATCTTGAATATTTTAAAGTAGTTCTCTCTTCTCATGTAACACAAAGTGGGAAGCAGTCTCTCCATTTCACCAGTAAGAAGCACAGCGATGTAACGGCCGTAAGTTTATCTTATTTTGCATCAATTTGACAATGTATATGGATACGGACGGATTATTTGAGTTGTATGTTTCTGTTCTGCATTTCCACCAATTTGTTGTGGCACCATTGCAACAGTAGAATTGTACATACAAGTTATGATGTTGATGTGTTGGTGGAAAAGAGGCTCCAGACATCACTGAACAAAGTCAGAAAACAGGAAATCAAACAGAAAATACAATCGAAATAATACCACCAACATTTACAGCAAATGCATAAAATGCCCACATTATATGTCAGTATGGCAATAATAGCAAAAAATAGATTCAACTGTATATATTTAATGAATAGAATCCTGATGTTCTCTGAATACACCTGATGTACTGTGTACTTGTAATATGAGGTGAGTCATTTAACCGATGAAAAATTAAATAATGCAGCTTAGGAGAGTTGGTATTGTTTTAAATATAGAGGAAAAATCATGATGATCTCACCCAAGGTTTTTGTTGGTGGGGAAATCATTATTTAGATAACAGTTAGTTAGTGTCTCTTTTTCTATGTTATATTCACACGCACACAACTTCACACACCCACACGCTGCACACTAAATCGGCAACCTTGAAAAAGAAATTCATTTTTTTGCTCTGGTTGTCTTGAAGCCTCCATTATTTCAAATCCTTTTTGTTCTACACAATGATTAACACATCCCACAATCCCTGAAGGCGCTAAAGGCTTTTCATACACAACTGTCTGCTTAATGACATCGCCTCATTTCTTTCCCCGTAGTCTTATTCTGGGGCAACAACACAGGCTCATCATTCCTTTGAAACAGAACAACACAATTTCACACAAGCTGTGAAGGCTGATTGCATTAAATCACATGAGGTCAGTGTGATTGTCTCACACTGTGCAGGCCAACTTAAACACGCTCTAACCCAAGGAGGTGATGCTATTATTAGAGGAGAAGGAGAGGAGGCTGATGAGAACTGATTGCCATCATCATTTTCCTTCGTGAAACTTTGCATCTCGTCAGCAGTATGCTACCCAACAACATCCACCACGATGAGGCAGATGAAGTATTTGAACAGTCAAGTAGATGTTTAGGTCATTTTGAATTCTATTAGTATACGCTGGAAGAGAAGCCGGCATGATGCAATAATACTTGCTGTCATTTCTGCCAGGCCCAATTTAAATTTGATTTCAGAGGAAGGAAGGGAATGGAAATGTAATTTTACACTTGAAACTTCCAAATTACATTTTGGTTGTTGTGTAAAATCTCTGTCCAATTTATGCTGTACCACAGCGAAACTACAGCAGATGTAGTGAAACAGGCAGCTTACAGGGTTGGAGTCTCTGCTGTGGCGACTTAATAAAAGGATAATCCACACATTTTTCAGTTCAGTTTGTGTACAGACAAATAAGTGTATGTAAGGAGGGGATGACATTCTGCTCCGGAGAGCAAAACATTTTCTGGACTGCAACCTCAATACTAAACCTTTTGGTTTATTTTTTAAATCTACAATTTAACACTAATATAACACTAATCAACACTTATTTTTCATTGTTATCTCCACATTGGATCTGTTTTACACATAATAAATAGCTTGACATTCGTGTGAAAACTTGTTTTATCATGTGTCGGTGTCACTGACTTTTAACAATGTATAAGGAAATTTTACAAAGGCTGCTCTAGGGGGTTTGTTTATTTTAGGTAAACAGGCATAAAAAGATAATGACAGGATGACAGTTTACGAAAAGAAGCCACATTGTTTAGATGGCGGCATCAAGGAACCACAAGAAAGAGAAGTTGCGTCTCACAGATAGTTTCTGAGGTCTTTTTCCTCTTTAGATGACTATTCATCCTTATTCTTACAAAAGATTAAGTGTAAATGTTATCACGATGATTTGTTTGGAAATTATTTGGCAGTGGTTTTTCACCAATCTATTCATTCTTTTGTGTCGCTCAGTCAATCACTCTGTCCTGTCACCTCCTGTGGAGACCCGGTATTCAGTTGATGAATAGTTACATTCAAAATAAGTCACCATTTAAACTGTGTGGCTTTACACCAGCACACATAATCTCACGTAAGAAAAGAAAAGATTCATTCATACAGTGAGGCAATACTTAGTGTAAAAAATGGACAAAATGGAGAATTAAAATAGGCCGAATAATCCTGAACGACACAAGATATAAGCAATTTTTGCTGTGGCAACATCAAATACCTCTTGTGAAGTAAATCAGCCCTGACTTTGTCCAACTTTGCACAGTTAAGGCAGGTTTATTTTATATACAGCCCAATGTGAGGTGGCCCTGAGAGCTCAGCACACTGCAAATACACAAAACACAAGCAAATTCAGAAAACATCTTCATCAATTTCAAACACAAGCAAAGACAGAAACGTCGAGCTGTCAGGGCCACCGTACCAATGTGATCGTGCACAGCGTCTCCAAAGCCTTTACAGAACCACATAATAGCGCTTTCCCGCGAAGCCTAAAGTCTCCACAAAGAGAGAAAAAAACCCTTAAAACTCTAAACACTCGGAAGAAATCAAGAGTGTCAGTTCGGAGAGAGATTCTTTCTTCTCTCGCAGTATTGGTCTTAACACAGTGCACATAAAGGCTTTCATACGGTTGTACTGACGTGGTGAACCCTATGAAATAGAATTTGGTGTGTGTAAATCCCACCCGTATTTGTCAAATAATAGTGAGGACAATTATATGACCTCAGTGCCACATTATCTTCTCAACCACATTAGTTGCTGTAGCTATAAAGTCAAAGTTTTTCAGTGCAGGAACAGCTGGACAAGCTGTATTTGCTGTGGCTTTTTTGAAGACTCTGAGGGGTTCCTGTAATAAAACCAAAACATGTGTCAATAATCTCCAGGGTGAAAGAAAACACAGTGTTACTAATGGCGGCATGGCTAATGAGAAAGAACAAAAATAAGGACAAGCTGCTTTCAAGTGAAATGCTTTCACTACTCTCCATCCGGCGGTATACAAACCTGACAAAGATAGACACTGGACGACGCTGCTGCTTTGTGTGTGTGTGTGAGAGAGAGCAAGAGAAACAGAGATGGCAAGGAGGCAAGACACATACTAGACTTTCGAGATAAAGAGAATGAGTACAGTATGTAGGAAGAGCGTGGGAGGAGGAGATATAGCGATGGAGAGTGGCAGGCAGAGATAGAGGAAGGGGAAGAGCAAATCAATTTTTATCTCCATTACGAACACGGTGACTTTGGTGCACTGTGATGGCCCCGTGACTTTGGGTGAAACAGGACCAAGAGCACACGCACATACTGTACACACTGATGCATATGACGATGATATGTACTAATTTTCTTTCTTTTTTTTTTCTTTTTTTATTCTTGCCACAATGGCAAAATATCATTCACTGAAACTGATACTGATGATACCATTTGAGGTGGATCAGCAAGCACCGTATAGAGAAAATAATAAATAATGAAACTGCATTCAAATTATTAATGAGCTCACTTCCATTGCACAGCAAATGTAAAACCACACACTGGGAGTTTTTCATTCGGCTGCATTCTATGAATCTGTTCAAACCCTGAGCACGCAGAGAACCACTGTGCTAATGAAGACAATACAGAAATACGCATGTGTTGTCAGCTCAATCACTATATTAAACATATTTCATTAGAATCTTGCACCAATGTAGGATTTCTTTCATCTGCCACCAACGTATGACTCAACTTCAACGGCCATGTCGGCTGTTCTTTCGTAAACTTTGAGGAGGCTGTGAAGCCCCAGTCAACTGCCCATTAATGTTCTATCGTGAGTGATTCACACATATTTTTTCCTTTCTTATGTTTTTGGCTGCAATATTTCTATTTGGAAATCAAACGAAGAATCAGATTTGTCTTTTTTTTAAGTCTGACTGACATAATGAACACATACGGGTCCATTTACAGTCAAATAACTATATCATAATATTACCCACAGCACATAAAGAGCACATGCATACACGCGTACTTCCATGTGTAGCCCCTTTATTATTATTATTTTTATAATGATAATATTATAATGATTATAAAGATAAAGTGAGAGAGACATCGTCGTGTTCAAGTCCCCTAAAATGTGGTTAAAATTGGTGATCAAACTGTTATCTGTGATCGAACTTGCACAAACGGCAACAGCAGAGACGCAGACCTCCCTCCCAGATCTTTCCACTGATTTATACCTTCAGTTTTGTTGAGGGTTTCTCGGCTCCACTGATGCTTGAAATTAAATGCATCATTATCATACTGATTTTATGAATAATTCACAACACACAGAAATCCCAGTGAATGAATCCCTGCATCGCTTCTAATCAGAGCTAACATACAGGACCAAGTCCCTGAATGCTTCAGTTGTCTTGAACAGTCACACACAAGCACATCAGTACAAGCGCACACACCTGCACACACACGCACACGCACACTTAATCACAAGAACTGATAATGGGATTAGTGGTTCAGACACATGCTTTCAATCTTATGCTACAACATTAAATCAAAGCATCAGCTTCAAGGTTCAAAGTTTCATATTTGACACCCACAGCTAAAGGAGGAAGAAGACTTTGGTGTAGAGGCAAGTGATGAAAAAACATGACACATTGTCTCCCAGGTGAGTGCAGAAACAATTTACAGAAGTCACACTCAAACGTGTTTGCTGTGCAAATGCTCGATTTTTCCAAAGGGAAATTGTTTGTGGAATTCTGCAAGTGAAAGTTTCTGTTGAAAGATAAGATGAAATGATTTGGGAGCTCAGGCAGATTCAGTGTTTAACAAAAAAAAGGGGGAAAAAAAGAACTGGCCTGACCACTGTGACAAGGTTGTCAAACGCAGCTTGGGACTACCAATACTGGAGTGAGAGACATGAGTCAGACAGAGTGTCAAGAAAGTCTCAATGCTCTGCCTGTCAGTCTTCACCTCAGACCTGAAGTGGGATTTGTCCTGAGACTTGAAGGTGCTAAGTGTCAAGGTGTGGCTTGTCAGTCTTGACCTGGGACCTACAGCTGAGATTCGGCCCATTGCAGTTCACAGCGATCCGGTAAGAGCAGAGGTAGTTTACATCTTAAATCTTAAATCTTATGGGAGCCGCAAATAAAAAAAATAAAAGAAAGTAATATCATAACAACATACAACATTGACACAAGTCATTTTCAGACGTACTGATTCAAAGCTCGAAATCATAAAAGAGGAAATTCCGATAGAGCTCATCCACGACTGTAATACTGCAATATTCTCCACAAAAGCACAACTGTCTGCGTAAGATGGTGCAAATTGATGTAATACAGAACATCATCGGCACATGGTCGGGGGTATCGGAAACAGATGTGAGAGGTCAGCATGGGCGCTAGGAGAACAGCTGTAAGTGTGATGGCTAGAAATGAGTTCGCAATAGGGTGGGAAACACAAGGGTTGGGTATCTTTAATGTTTTCTCACCCCAGGGGCAGAATCACAACGGGGATTGCTGTTCTGCAGTTTTGCACCACACAGCCACACATACAGCTCTTTGTAGAGCCTTGCTCGAGGACCCCTTCTTCAACTCCCCCTGTGTCGTTTTAATGATTGAATCATTAGTGAGTACATAACCATGCGCACGATTGACAAAATCTCACTCATCATTTAAAATGCCTCGCCAGCTTTCCGTCTCTAATTAGAAGCTGCCTTCCGCCCCACTGATGTCTGCGTGTTATGCACATAGACAACAAATGTCCATCATAAAATACAGCAGGGGCACTTCAATACAAATCTCAGAGCCAACTTTCCACGGTGTTACGTAAGTCTGTTATTTGTGGATCGAGTGGGAGATTTTTAACCCTTAAAACGCCGGCGAATGAATTGCTTTTGAGTTATCTTTAGTCTTGGACAATAAATTGAAGAGTTGCAGTGCTGCAAAATTTTTCCCGGTGATTCTCAGCCGTGCAGGTTAGCCCTAGATCGTCTTGTCACTTTCATGAACATTTGTATCATTAACCATTTTAACCATTGCCGTACTCAGCTTTTTGTTACCTACTTGGGTTGGCTAACGGTAGCATTAGCTAACATTATAGCACAAGCTAGCCCAGCCGATTTGAAACAATGACCCGCGTCAAAGCTGACGTGCTAATCTACAACTTCCTTCTATTCACCAAAGACTGCAAGGTGAGCATTGATACAACAATAATGGTAGATAAGTCATTATTTGTAACCAGTTACGACAAAAAACAACAGGTAAAAAAAATGCCACACTGGTTGAATAACAGACATTTAAAAATGCTGGATCAGCCGTCTTATAAATCGGTCAGAATGTGCACCTTCCAGCAGTACTCTGCATATATAAAGTGTTAACACAAACATAAACCTACTCCAAAGTGAAATAAAACATGACAAACTGCCAGCAGATGGCACAGATACCTGTGGACTTGCGGGTAAGGAACAAGCAAGATGAGCCATTTACTGTCATTTCTGAAGGACGTAAAGGACACAACCTGCTTTGAAGCGAGGAGGGAAGAAAATCAAATTTCCTTGAGTCCAACGGAGTTGCATTTTAATGCCAGGCGTAAATGTTTTCCTATCCAGTAGCAGGGTGATGTGAGATGAATATTAAAGGGACGGGGAGTAATATTGTTGCTGCCTCATAGCGCAGAACGAGAAAAATATATCTGCAGGGCTTTGATAAGGATCTTTACTTATTTGTCTGGACTGTGTCAACTTGACTTCACTGTTTTTTTGTCATTTACAGGACACCGTGGCTGAAGGGGACGAGATCAATGGGGCGGAGTTGATTAATTCTTTTGTAATCGTCACTATATAGTTGCCAACCCAAGGTTAAAAATGACTTAGTGACCTTTTATTTCCAGGTGCAGAAAGGGTCAGGGACTGTCCATTTTTCTGTCACTGTGTCCATCTTTCTACATGTCCCTTAGTCCCCACTCCCGGTTCTGTTCAGCCGTGAGTCACAGGCTTTGGCCTCTCTCTGTGTGAGCCTGATCCCCACTGCCTCTGAAGTCAAATGTTGACAGAGAATCACAAACCACATCAGAATACTAAAGAGACCAGAGTGCTTTTATGACAAAGAGTAGTAGATGCAGTGTGTATGTGTGTGTGAGTCTGCACATGATATATTTGAGTAGACTACACTGTCCAAGTCCTCATATTCTTGGTGGGACTTGGTTTTGTATCTCAAGTTATCGGTCTTAGTTCTTCAGTCTTAATTATTGCTGCACATTTCCTTGAATTTCTCTTCATTCTACAGCCATGGCTTTTGGGAAATTATCTCAAAAGGGCGAATCAATCATCACAAGACTCTTTGAGGCAGCATTTCTGTTTTAAAATCAAACAACACGAAGCAATCCAGAACAGAAATAAGGTTGATAAGTTTGCTGTGTGCAGGGGATAGAGATGGAGATGAAAGGGAGCTGTTGACTGTAGTGGTTGGTCTGCACGGCTGTGTGCTTCCTGAAGGGTGCTTGGCCTCTCATGCAAATGAGCTTGCATCTCATCAACACTCCACAACACAGAAGTCAAAATAATGAACACTTGGCTGCAGTGGTAGGGTGCATTTGATTCGGTCTATCGCACACGCTGAAATGTTTGGAGCAAAAAGCACAACGTCTCAGTTTTTAGACTGAGGCGTAATGAAGCTCGGCTCAGGTGATGAGAGATGATGTTTGCTTTTAATGATCTCTGATTATGTATCAATAGTATTTTCATTAGAGTCACAGGGTTTTTACTGTGGAGCAAAGTCAATAAACCGGAATATAATAATGTAAACATCGAAGGAAGATTGATTCTTTATATAAGGATGGGCCACCCAGGACTTATTAACATTAAATATGTGGCGCTATTCCAACTGTAGTTATAACACATGCGTCTCTTATCCAACTGTACTCTCTGGCCATCCATATTTAAAGATTTTATTTTGGCATTTCTGCTTTATTATGATAGGTACAGTTGAGAGATAGGTGAGCCACCAGGACGCCCGATTTAGATTCATATTTGCCTGACTTGTCAATGATACAGAAATAACATTTTTTAAATAAACGCATGAATTCAGAGAGTGCAAACTTCCACTTAGGCTGAACATTTTTCTCTATTTTCCCACAAAATCCAAAACATGCATCTCTCTGCAAGTTGACTTGTATAATCTGATTCCTTGGCCATGATTTCACACCCTAGAATTTGGACGGTAAAATCCGTTATACATAACAAAACACCAATTAATCCTTGCCCAACCACAGCGATCGAATGATATCTGTATTTTTTAGTAGTTTGGGTATTAACAGAAATCGATAATTCAACATGGGTGAAACAGTTCTGGATGGAGCTCAGTTGCTATTGAAGAGTTTGTACTTTCTCAATTTCTATCTCAATTAGATGATAGAGATAGATAGATTGAAAATGTCACAAACATCCTATCTCGCAATGTTAAGAAAAGTGAAAAACAACTCCCCCTCAACTTTTTATCAGTCGTCCATGACCCCAGGCCAACCTCACCTAGCACAAATAGTCAAACCAAAACAAACTGTAGTATTATCTGAATTCAATTGCGCCTGGTGATAGTGCATCATAGGACACACATATGTGAATGTTGTCATTAAGGTTAAAAAAAACTGTAATCTGAAATTTTCACGCTTTAATTACCCTCTGAAAATGCTCTGTATTAGTCGGGTGATCACACACATTCATCTATTTGTCCTCTTTTGCGTGCTATTGACACTCTGAACTTTTATTTTGCTGCTGGGCCTTTCTTATGTGAAACACCTTGGGAGTGTGATTGTGAATAAAATTTCTATCAGACAACACTGAGGCGATGTCCTCCTGGATGTGAGAGGACGTGGCGTGCGTTCCATCTCATGTGCCTCTTTCCTGGTGACATTATCCAAATTCAGTAGTGTTTACCGGCAGAAAAGCCGTGGGTTTTTAAAATGGAATGAGTCATAGCATTGCCCTGTTGATGAAGAGAGCAGATTGGAAATGGGAAGGTTAATGAGATTTTCACAAAGTGTCTGTCTAGTGGTTTGAACTCAGATTAAATTGACATACTCTGATTAAAATTAATTGACCTGTGAAATGAGCGTGTCCCTCAACAGTTAAGAATTGATGGGTGTCGTAAAGAGGTTGAGAGGGAAAAAAGACAGAGCAAGAAAAAAGATTAACTTAATTTGGACTGAAGCGTTCATATTCCTGACTGATCGCTAAACACAATCCCTGAGACTCATTTATCGAAAGAGTTAAGAGGGCATTAAGAGGGTCTGATCCTAAGAATAGCAATGTTGGATTCTCCCACGTGTTCTAAACAAATCATTTTTTCATGTATGGCTGACGAATCTGCTCCATACGATGGCGTATTAGGGTAAAAAAATAATAGTTGTGGAGTCAAATAAAGTTGCAAATTTGTACGAAAAAACTCAGGCGCACACAGATTGTGCATTCACCTGTATGACTTCCCACACACAATACTATGATTGTATATTCACACAGGCATAAAGTTTTTTTAATAGTATGCGCCAGTGCTTTCTGTGTTGTGTGTGTGAATGACAATATTTTGATAATTTATGGAGTTTTTTTTCTCCCAATACGGGACTTTACAATCTCAGAGAATTTGGCTCTGTAATTTTCTTTCCTTTTCTTTTTTTAAACTACAGAGGTCCTAATAGGCCATTGAAGCTCTATCCTCCGTATCTCAAAGAGACATCATAATTCAGACATAAGTCAAACAAACTGAAAGCAACCGATTGCCCAAATATCAACTAAAACAAAGTAACAAACTTCAGACTTTGATTTTACACACATAGTGATGTAAGATAAAGAATAAAACCTTGCAGTGCTGTTGTTGGAAAAGTGTAACTCAGTTGGTTAATTTCTTCATCGACATGGTATTTTTATCAATTATGTGTAAAAAAAAAGAAAAGAAAAAAAAGTCGCTGTGAAACAAAACATCCCCATTACTGAAATGTTATAAATAACTAAAAACAACTCTACTTACGCAATTTTTCGCAAGTGTTGATTATTGCTAAAACAACGCATAAACTGACAGCTGAAGTGTTAAGTCTTAACATTATGACATTTGTGGATTTATATTATTATATATAGATATATATTATTAAACTGATAATACAAGCGACATTTTCACACTACTCATAACGCACACTACTCATAAGTAATAAGACCTGATATATTCAGTGTCAAGATATACATTCCATAGTTCCATACATTAATTTGTTGAAAACACTCCTCAAAACAACCCCTTGAAGAAAATACATTGGCTATGAACACCAGATTCATACGCACAGAGATAGAACCACAACTACTCTTTCCAAAATTCAACTCTCTAGATGATGGGTTCCCCAATGAAAGTACACACAAAGCACTTTACATGAGACTAATTCACATGTACAGTTCATTATTCCCCAACATTCATTCTACGTGATGTGGACAATATCTTGACTCTCATTATTGTTATGGCCTAATGATTTCATCCCCAAGGTAAATCCCATTTCCATGCCTCAAATGCCTCTTTGTAAAAACTGTTGTCTGCAGTTCACACACTACAGCATTGGGTTAATTCACTTTCCATTCAATTGATTGAAATACAAATTGAATATCCATTAGGACAGTAATGAGAAAGCCACTTCAGAAATTAACTGAAAAGAGAGACCTGAACATTTATAGGATGAAGCGGGTATGCTTTTTCAAATTGCTGATCAAATGTTTATGGAGAAAACATTAACAGCTTATGGTAATTACTACTTTGATTCCAAAAAAAAAAAAAATATTGTCATAATAAAGCATCAAGGCCACGGAGCAAGAGCAAAGATGCTACAAAACTTGCTGAGAGCAAGAAGATAAAAATCAATGTTCCTTGCATTTGGCAAGGCCATGCCTCACAAACAGAACAAGGATGCTGATGGTAGGAACGACTATTCAGTGAGTGAACATTGTAGCTGCAAGGCCATTAACTGGCCTTTGACTGGATGGATGGTATTACAGTAAAATTGTGATGGATGGAAAGCTCCTTTTATTGCATGTTTTATCAAAGGATGTACTGCTGCAGTTATTAAGGCTCATGTAGCAGAAATATAAGTGTTCAAACACAGGAAGTGTTTGATTTAATAAGTTTCTTTCATTTGCATATGATGGAAAATGACACCATATCACGAGGACGTCCAACAAGCACTCTGTTATGCTGTGTCACATTTTTGTGTGTGCACGTGGGGTTGAATGTGTCTGAATGTGCCTAAAATTACAATATATTTAAGAATTCTTTAAAAAAATCGACTTAATTATTAAAGATAAATTGTAACTCATGTGAAATGTACTTTAATAAAAGTTACTTTTAAACGGTGTGGGGTTGCAGATAGATTGTTTGAAGATTGTAGATTGTAGATTGTATATATATATATATATATATATAGTACATATAGCTGATAACACATACAGCGCATCAGAGAGAATTGTAGATATGTTAGGAGACACAAAGTGAACTGAAGTTTTAAAAAAATATTCACACATGCATGAGGGGATACAGCCGATTTGATTGGTCCACTCTATGCATTGACAAACAGACACACAGAGAGAGAGAGAGAGAGAGACAACAGGAAAACACACTCTGGGACTGTGTCTTTGAACCCTCTGAACTTGATGTTGGAGTTTGAGGAGGAGCTACTTTTCAAAGTTAGTTGAGTTTAGCCTGGTTTGCTTTAACAGAGGTGATGTTATAAATGTAGCAAAGTGAATACCTTAAACTAAAACACATTTGTAAAAGCAAAATTACATAAAAAAAAAACAAAACACAAATAGCAAAAAAATACAGTACTTAATAACGAGAGTAAATGTAATTTTGTTACTTCCAAATAGTCTGTGGGTCCAGTGGGACTAAAGTGATATTTATTTAATTACAGAATAAAGATATTGGGCCATATTCATCAAACTTGGCAACTTGACTTATCAATGTACCGTACTAAATCTCTGCACTCTGTAATCTCAGGTCATTCATAAAGTCACCTTGGGTTTGATTAGAGCAGCAGAATCCCATTTCGGTGGTATTATCTGCAGCTGGGTTTGTAGCCAATCTCAAGGAATATATTAATGAGATAATGCATGTTGAACACCGTGTTTTTGATGACAATATAGACAGCAGAAAAATGATGAAGAGCTCAGTTTTAACAAGTGAGTTTGAGGAGGAGAATGTTCGGAAATTCAACAATGGGAAAAGAGTGAAAAATGGCATAGAAAACAGCTTGACTGCCAAAAGCAGTGGCAAGATGAGAGACAAACTGTAAGGAACAAAGCGTCGAGAGTCCCACCAGGAGTCCCAAAGCAATGGAGGTGGCTTATGTGAAACAGCAAAATTTACCGTGGAGGAAGAGGCAGATTTAAGCAGAATAACAGTGAAGAGTACAAAGGGATTAAGTGGAGCAGATACAGTACGTTTCTGCCAACCATACCTGACAATAATCCCACTCAAGAAATTTACTGTCACCCTAAAGCAGTATGCCTTCGTGAATCGTCATGAGACACGCAAGTGGCGTAAGACTGTTTTCGGGTTTATGAATGAGAGAATTTTCCCTTAACAAGACAGTTTATGACTATGGTCATTTATGCTTTGGCCACATGTGGATCATCTGTCTCTGCTCGGCTCCACTTAAAGTGCCACAACATCACCTTGGATGTTTTATGTGCTAAGCGCTAATGTAAGTACTATGTCTGCGCTGGACATCAGAGAGGCATCCTTAGTGTCTGTCAGTCAGTATATTTACATGCACTCAATACTCTGAGTATTTATGTTTAATGTGCCTGGAGGCAAAAAAACAATGAAGATTCATGCTCTCTGAGTATACATGAAGCGGTGTGTATTCACAGTATGAGGTGGTGTGCTCTGATTAAGACGTATGCCTGGATGAATAATTTATAATTTTCAACTCCGGTGTGTCTATGAATGTGTGCTTCACCAAGCATGTGGCTACTCGTAGCAAGGACTATTTCTCTCTTCTTTGTTGTCTTTCCAACTATACCCATTTATATCCACACTTATAATTCTGTGGCGAGTTCAAAAACACAGAGTTACTGTCGACAACCGTATGGTGAAAGTTTGTGCTCTTTATATATTTATATCTTTAAAAGCATTGGGCTTTCAAAGAAGCAGACACAGAAACACATGTATACAGAAACACTTTAATGGAACAGTTTTCTCTGCACTCCGTGGGCATTTGTAAAAAGTATTTGTTCAAATTTAGATCCCTTAAAGGTGTACACATGGTGTTAAGAAAGACAAAGTGCATGTAAATATATTTTTATATCCAAACAGCGTCTTGAATATGCGTTACCTCATCAATATGTTTTGATTGGCTGCTGTTTGCAACACGACTGTAGATTACCGCAAAAATAATGGGATTCTGGTGTGCAAATCAAATCCACTGTGACTTTCAGAATGAGATTACCATGTCTGAGATTTAGCGTGATGATCCAGTTTTATGAATATTACAGTCCCGGAACAGTCGCACCAACTGTCTGAGGGGCACGCCAGACTGTTTAGGGAAACACCAGCGTACTGATGTCAGAGCAGTGTTGCAAACAGCAGACAAGCGGTGCCTCAATGCACCTCCGTGTTCCAATATGACTTCCAATGGACAGGATTCAGCAGTGTGAACACGTACCATGTCCACAGTGTCAACAGTCTGGATAGAGACGACAAATGGTTTGAAAGAGGAGGAAAAAAATGTCAGTTTTTGTCGTTAAATAAATTTCATGATGTCCATTTTTTTTCCAGAAGTTTCCTCACTATCATTCTAGCGAGCTGAGAGTTAAATTACATCAAGACGTGTTAAATTACATATGGCACCCAGAGATACTGTTCTTGACAGACATTGTCACCAATATATCACGTTATCAGAAAGTGCCACAAATTGTTGTGACACCTCACTTAATTGTGAGTAATGTAGATATTTATGCATTTACATTACATTAGAGCCTGCTGGATACAGGACTAAGATTAACCTAAACCAGGTCTTAATCATAAAATGCCTTTTTCATGATTATTAACTTTGACTAATTTACATATTTTTAACCGCATTTCACCCTTCCTGATTTACAAATGCTTGTTAAATTATTTCCCACCCACACCACATGAATAAGAAGCCAGCAACAGTTAAAATGCAGAGGTTAATTATTCCACTTCCCACCTTTGTACTACCATTACCTGCCTTGTAAGTTGTTAATATGCAGATCACCTTCCTTCTGCTTGGTGGTAACACCACATAAAGGGAAGCGTAGCATAAAAATATAATTAACATGCAAATAAGTTGTGGAAATGACACCACGGCTAGGTACCGGCGCTCTCCATACTCTCACAATACAGACTACAGTCTGGATTGTATATATACAAAAAGCCGGAATCAGATAATAAATGATTATATCTGTTTTGAACTGTCAAAACACACATTTCCTTTACACTATTTTGAAAGGATATTTTTATTAAAGATAGATTGCTAAATTGTCTGCTTTCCCTCATTCTTTCCCTTATTTATCTTTGACTAAGCCACTCTTCCGTCTCCATCCTACCATAATCACCTCACTTTTTATTCTTTCCCTCCATATAACTTTCCACACTTCCCTTCTTTAATCCACCTTTACTTGTTTCATCCTGCTCCATTCCTCCCTCCATCTCTCCTGGGGTTGACTGATGGTGTGTAGAGGTGAGGCGGACAGACGGTGGGTGAAGGATTGCCCCCGCCAGCCTCTGATACCGAGCCCCATTCAGACCTGGGAAATGATCGATGTTAAATCTAATTTTAAACACCCCTAGTTTAACTCTGGCAGACAGACAGAGAGTGGAAGCCAGCGTCTGGCAACACAGCTGGAACAACCTGATAAGACCTACGGTTCAAGTCTACCTGGGTGTATGTTTGTGTGTTGCTCCTAAGTTGAAACAACTCTAAACAGGAGCCATCTGTCCTGAGTTTAAGGTTGTTGGTTTTAGAGAGGGGCAAGAATTTCTCTACAATGCTTATTCCACAGAAAGTGGCCAAAAAACACAATGACCTTGCTGATGTGCAGCCTGAGTTCTGTCAATGTGGTGCATATCCTATATAACAGACTGATAAAGTTAACTCATTATTTTAATAGCCCTTTTGAAAGTGTGTTTCATGGATTCACATGTCTTAGAACAGAGCTCCTCTCCAAGAATGGGAAGAGAAAATTAACTATGCTGATTTCATTGCTACATTGTACCTGTAGAGGCCAAACCAAAGCTTCAAGCCCCTAAAGTGCTGCACCGGATTATTGTAATTGACACGCTAGATTGTACACCTGGTATGATGAATTGAAGTTCGAGTCCCACTTGTTTGTTGCACACTTCGTCCTTTATTTTCCTTTGTTTTCCTGTACAAACTCGTTAGTGTCCATCAACTTATGTTTCTCAAACCCAAACATCCATCCCGTGTCACTAGCGCCTATCTGCTTTAGCGGTCAAAAACTGTTCGTCCTTCCGGGTGGAACACCTGCCGACAAAGGAGGGTTCCTACCCTATGTAGCTCCACCACCAATCACCCAATCAGCTCACAATCAACGCACCAGTGGCTAAAATAAACTAATCCCCCTTCTGCTCCTACATCACTAGTCTAACTGTCTTGTCTCAGTTTTGATATTGGTGGATCACAGTGATACTGATAGATCTAATAGATCTGATGGATCTACCATAGGCCAATATTGGCTGAAAATCAATGAACCTTTATATGAATGGAGCCCTATTCAATTTAATTCAATTCAATTCAATTCAATTCAATTCAATTTATTTTTATTTATATAGCACCAAATCACACCAAAGGTCGTCTCATGGCCCTAAATGCCATGCAGTTGGTAGATGAGTGTGTGTGTCCACCAAACATAGCAAACATGGTTACAATTGTCTCATTGATTCATGAGATCAGGGAGACACATACAGCCAAGTAGTAAAAGAACACAGGAAGGGCTATCAGGTCCAGACCTCTACATGGGACAACGGACCCAAAATTAGAGGAGCAGATCCCAGAAAAGTTTGAAAATATCCAACGTAGGAAGAGAGAAACGTTAGAGATCAGAAATTCAAAGCGGTCATCACGGCAGCAGTGTAATCCAGGGGACTTCCCCAGGTGACGCCCAGCCTGCCCACCGAGTTTCATACACGTCAGGCACTTCCTGTATCAGGGGACAGAAGACGGTCAGACTAATAAATACAGTGGAGCAGAGATACGAATCAGAGCTGGAAAATGGATGTCAACGCTCCGACCCATGTTATTTTCCAGGATTGGAATGCTGAAGGGGGGAGGATCAATAAGGAAACGGGAGAGCTGAGCGCTTCGGGGGAGGTAGCCGTGCCCGAGGAGGTGAAAACACAGAAACCGGAGGAGGCCTGCGGGGACACTCAGTCCCTACGAGAGCTCAGAGAAGAACTACACGACCTGGGAACACTCACAGCATCGAGTCCAGACCAGCAGGCCCACCGTGGTCCTCCAGATCGGAGAGAGGAGCGTCTTCTTAAAGTCACAGCCCTCTACATACAGGTACCCATCCAGTCAGCTGTTCCATCCTCTGCTGGAGACGTGTCTGTCTGTCCGGTCATGTGACCATCAGGGCTGCAGGCCTTGATTGGACAGGGACTAAGTTCTTCACATCTTGGTGTTATGTCACAGTTATGGCCAAATGTATCCAACTGTGATCAGGATCTCTGAGTGTGTGTGTGCGTGTGTGTGTGTGAGATAGGCCACAGAGCACCACGGACTCATCACAGCCTTAAATGTTACAGAGTGAAGAGGATGAAACAGGTGTTTTCCTTTGGTGATTTGCTGCGTCTTCTATTCTGCTCTTAGGTGTGTGAACAGGGTTGCAAACCTGAAACGTTGGACCTGAAACAGTTTGCAGCTCTCACGGCCGAGACTGTGGTCTGCAAAATCCACAACAAACTGGCAGAGAGACCTGCAGGTAGGACCCCCCTTCCCACACTGGGACTCTCTACATCCTCTCTCTACATCTGCTTTCTTTTTCTATTTTTTTGCGTCCTCCTCTGGTTGACATCAGGTTCCTGTTCTGTGGATTGTTGTCTTGTGTCTGTGTTTGGATTGAGGTTCTTCCTGACCCGTGCTCGTGGTCTAGGACCTTTCCCGCGGTTATGTGTTTGCATGTGTGATGGGGGTTGAAGTGTGGAGCATTTTTTTTTGTAATTGGAGAAGTGAGTACTTCTCCTTTTTTCAAAGATGCAGCTCTGTTTATGTTGTAACCTCTGCCTGTCTGTCTGTCTGTCTGTCCGTCTGTCTGTCCTGTCTGTGTCTGTCTGTCTGTCTGTCTGTCTGTCCGTCTGTCGTCTGTCTGTCTGACTGTCTGTCTGTACAGTCCATGGTCTTAGGTCCTTGTCTTTGAGTAGTCTTCAGGTGTTCCTGTCCACAGACCCACTGAGTTGTTGAGGATGGTTTCATATACTGTGTGTGTGTGTGTGTGTGTGTGTGTGTGTATAACGTTCCAGTGTGTCTGATTTGGAGTCAGAGTCTGTGTTGTTGGTCCAGGTGGTCTGGGGTTGGTCTGCCTCCTCCCTCTGAGTATCTGATCATGGTGACAGCTCCTTGTCGTGGTGCTTCAGCCATCAGAGCGTTGACATCATGTCATCCCTTTTTGTCCCCTTTGCTTTCCTTCTGTCCTGTATTGTCCACGTTCAGGTCTTGGTGCTTTGGGCCTCTCAGTTGTGAGTTGACCCTAGATAGTCCTCTGAATACCAGGACGTCTACACCGGTATGTCTCCTCAGTCTTGGTCCCTTTGCTCCTTTTGTGGTGAGGATGATGGGTTCTAGCATACTGTCCAGAGGTATGTTATCACTCAGTCCAGGTGGTCCCGCTAGTCCAGCTTGTGGGCTGATGTTGGTGGATGTTGTTGATCATGTGCATGGATGGTGGTGCCCTGCGCGGTGTTGGTGTGTTGTTGTTGTTGTTGTTGTTGTTGTTGTTGGTGTGCATGTTGGTTTCCTGTTCAGCTCTGTGAATGGTTTGGTCCAGTATCTCACTTAAACCCTCATGGACCCAACATCTAACAGGACCTCATTAAAGCTGGAGGAGGAGACCTTGGTCAGACCTCTTATTATGTCCACACTGGAATGTGGAGAAGACTCCTGTCCCTCAGCTACAGCTGAGGGACAGGAGTCTTCTGCTTTGGTTAAATCCACAGCAGGTGTGTGTGAACAGGTCTCGTGCCAAGGTAAACACTGGTCTGGTCTGTGGTTCTGTACCCGTGTGTGTGGTGGGAGGGGCTCCAGGGCCTCTCTTTACTCTGGTGGCTCTTATCAGAGAGGAACAAGTGTGTTCTGTGTAACGCCTGCCAGGTGGTAAACGGACACAAATCTACTGCTGCAGACATGATAGTGATGATGTCTCTGGAACCAGACCTGGACCCTCTATGAGCTCTAAACCTGTTAGATTTATTTGAACTGTATTTCACTCTATCATTTTGGGGTTCATGATCTGATGACCTTTTGTTCTTTCAGAGGAGGCCCGTGAAGAGGTGGTGCAGTTCTTTCAGCGGCAGGAGAGGACAGACTGTGAGACAAAAGACAGTCCTGGATGGCTGCTGTTGAAGTCCCTGTCTCTGTTGACCGCCCATAACTCAGTGAGTGAACGTTTAACGCCCGTTTCACACCGGCAGCTAGACGTCTCTGCCGCTGTCTTTCACTTTGGACTCAGTACTCGGTATAGTCCACCTACGCAGGAAACAAAACCTTCAGATGGGGGGGCGCCGAGCGGTCCTCCAGGTTGGAGGGCGAACCATGAGGCACAGGTTTGATTCTGGTCTGTGCCAACCCTAACTTCTGGGTACCTGATAACTCCTTATCCCCTGCAGCCTACAAGATGTTCGATGAATGAATTAATCTAATTTACCGTCTCCTCTCATGGTTACCATGGTAACTGCCTCCCATCCCCTTTCCTTTGAATGTAAATCTTTAGTGAAAAGGTTCCGGGGTCAGTGTAGTACTTTGTGTTAGACCGTCTCTACAGTTATCCGTGTGTCATCCCTGTCCAGCTGTTTTATCAATCACACAGCTGGATTTACCAGTCGGGACGGGACAGACAGTGTCTCTCTCTCTGATTGGCTGAGAGGTCCCCAGCTGTGTATCGGACCCTGAAGACCTGACCGCTGCCAGTGTGAAACGGGCCTTAGTTTCTTATGACTCAGTGTTTTTATCGATGAAACGTAACAGTGTCCCGTCCAGTGGCCTCACTCTGGTTGCCACGGTGATGGCGTCGAGTGCTGACTCTGCCCTTGTGCTCGTGTAGGATACCTGCTCCGGTTTGAGTCCAGATCTCCCAGCTGCTCTGGTGAAGTGTCTGTATTTGCTCGTGTGCCTACCAGCTGAGCAGGAGAGCACAGAGAGAGAGGAAAGCTTTCAGGAGCTGCTTACACGGGTCAGTACACACACACACACACACACACACACACACACACACACTCACTTCTCCCTCAGATAATCTGTGCTCGCTCAGCATTTTTCTCTCTCTAACCCGATTTTGCTCCTTTTCCCCCTTTGTGCCAGGTTCTTCTCCAGCTCTGCAGGGCGTCGGTCAATGTGGAGCGCCTGGTCCAGACCCAGGAACTGCACAGTCTGATCATAGGCCTCACGTCATTATGGGACCAGACCAGCACCTCCTGGAGACGCCAGGCCTCCCGGGTCCTCAGGGCCGTCTCTGCTGCACAGACCGCCAATACAGTCCCCAGCTTACTCGGTGAGGAAGTTTGGCCAGGAAAAATAAACCAAAACATCTCTGTTACACTGACAGACAGAAGCAAAACTAAATAATCTAAGGAAGTATGTGCTAAGGATTAAGGGTTTTATAAACAGAACACAGGCACAGTGAGCGGTGTGTGTGTGTAGGAGAAACAATGGAGACGACAACAGGGACTAACATGAACAGAAAAGGACAGGAAGTGAAGCATCAACAGAGCCATAAATGACCTCAGCAGGTTCATTCCAGGTCAGCCTGCTCTGTCCACATAACAAACACGCTGTAATGAAGTAACGAGCACGTTCCAACACACACACACAGCGTGGTGGTTTTCATCCAGCGATCGTTTAGATTGGATGGTGTTTTTTCCAGTCATTAGCTGATTGATTCTATCCGGTCTCATGACTCCAACCCCTGCAGAAACACAGACGTGTGCTTCACGTGACGCCTCGGACTGCGTAGATAATCAACCTAAATGTCCTAGAAGATGTCGCGTTAACGTGTTTGAGTACGAACGTGTACGTGATGAGTAAAAACCCTCCTGATGGATCCGACGTTCCCTCTGTGCGTCTCCTCCTGTCTTATCAGGTAAGAACTGTGTGCGGATCTGCATCCAGAACCTCCTGCTCATCGGTGAAGATGTCTCCGGACCTCTCCTGGCTGAGCTGGCAGTGGCCGTGTTCAGCTTCATCCGTGACACCTACCCGCTTAGTCCCGCCCTCTTCTATGAGTTTGACTCCAACGACGGCTACAAGGCGTTGGAGAACATCTTAAAGCGGTGAGAGTGCCTCCTGGAGGTCCACTGGGTCACCCGTGGTTCCTCTGCCAGCCTAGCTGAGACCGTGTCCCGTATGTTTTGGACGTCAGGGCTGTGGGACCGTTGATGTGGACCACACAGGACTGAATTGGAAGATGTTCTCTATAAACATGATGTCACTTTGTCCTCCCATTTTATTTTCCCCTGGACAGTACTTGGAAAACTCCACATTATTTATAAATTCTAAATGTCATATGTAAAATTAGATGACATCCATCGGTAGTTTTCCTGTCGTTGTTCAGGAAAAATGATGGGTGGAAAATGAATGTTGTGGTTTTAATAATGAGAACAATACGTCAGATTTAAAGATTGTAAAACTCATTGATGCTTCACACGGAAAAGGAAAAACACACGAAAATGGAGAAGGAAGTTGAGTATGATGAAATCATCCTGACAGGTCTTTATCTTTAAGTCCTCCTCCTGTCTCTGGTTTCGTCCCCGTCCTAAGGTGTGAGCAGGGCGTGTCCGTGGAGGAGTTCCAGCCCGTGGAGGACTTACTGGCCCTCGTGGCGTCTTTCACCCTGTTTGGAAGAGCCGAGCTGAAAGTGGCTCTATGCGTGACCAACCCCCAGCCCCCGGACTTCAGGTTTGAACCCCAGCTCACCACAGGTAGGGAATCCTCTCCCAGCTGTCACTCTGTCTCTAGAACGCTCCGCTGCTAATTACTGAGATCACTGGACTCGTTCGGCAGAGATAGGACAGGGAATAGGATCCCCCCAAAAAACCCACACGGTTCACCTCTCTCCATCTCACACACACTCACACACACACACGCGGCACACTCCTCAGGTTAACAGGAAGCTGAAGTGATTATGTCGTGGATGATGAAGTGGAGGTGCTGCGTCTAACTGTGTTAGTGTGCCCCACATCCATAAACCGCTGGCCTACAACAAGCAGCCATCTATCATGGACACACACACACACACACACACACACACACACACACGCCTCCATTCAACATGCATAAAGAGGACGTCCATAATTCACACACGCAGCGGCCGTCCGCGCATCGATCACATCACGAAGAGTGTGTCCCGCCGGCGTGGGGGCCCCACACGCGGCTCGCACGTGATCTGATTTGCTTTTCGCACAGCTTTGATTCAATGAAAGGCATCACGGAGCGCACGTGTGTTTATTTACAACAACGCAGTTACGGGAAATAAAAATGTATTACGGTTTGTAAATGTGAGACTCCGGCAAACAATAAGACAAAGTATCAGGGGGGCCCCCCCGGGGGTCCTCGGATCCACAGCGCTCAGGCATGTTTGGATGTTTGTTTCCAGTCTCGGGTTGGAAGTTTAACTCGATTGTCTCGTAGAAGTTGTTGATGCTGTATGTTAAACGTTATTTGTAACGTAATAGGAAGTAGGAGATCTGACCTTGCTGGAGATGATGATAAAAAGATGGATGGAGCTGTAAGATCCAAACAGGTTTTGGTTCAATTAGGCTCAGACGACGTGAGAGTTCTACGAAACATGTAACTGAAGTTTTGCGTCCAGGCTCGTCGGTGAAGAACCTCCCCGCCTTCCACCTGCTGCAGAATTCCTTCCTGCGCTCCCAGGATTCCTTGCTGTGCTGCCGTATCCTGCGTACCTTACAGTCCATCTGGTCCTGGGACTCCACCAATTTCTTCCTTCTGGAGTGGACCATCCAGTCCATGACCCAGCTCACCGCCTGCGTGTGCTACAAACCCACGGCGGTCCACAAAGTCTTCTTCTCTCTGCTGGAGATGGTACGTCTGTGTCTCCACTCCAGAGTCACCTGGATTTTACTGCTGTCTGTCCTTAAGTTGTCAACTTATTACTGCTGAGTCAGGGTTTTTCTTTTCTTTTCTTTTTTTCTCCCCTTACTCGTCTCCTTGACGTTATCTGTACATACATATATATGTTATCGTATATCATACCGTGATGTCATCACTCGGTGTTTCGATAATGGAGGGATGGGTGTACAGTAGTGCAGCTGTGTCTGATGAGCAATGAACCAAATATGTGTGAAAAGTTTCTATTTTTAGCTGCTGGGAGTTCGCCCAGTTTCGATGCGATGACTGTACTTTTTTTTTTTCGATTCGTACCCTTTGTCAGATTTATTTTTGGCTGCCTGCTCTGTCATCTGTTCCGTGCTGTGACTCCCGTCTCTCCACTTCTCTCACATGTATCACGTGTGATGGTATTTTGTGGTCTGGATTGAAGTAGACCAGTTGGTGAACTTTTGGTCCGTTTTAGTTTGGATTTTTGTTTTTTACCCTGATGTGGTCTTTATCTATATAAAATTATACACGCTGATGATTTTTCCATTCAGGTTTTAAGTAAATGTTCAAAAAAACCACAGCCGGAGACGAGGAATCGAGAGTCTGTCCCTCCACGAAACGCTGCTTTACACTCTGTTTAGCATTATATTGTATTTATTCCTTAAATAATGTATCCGATACATGAAAATTCCATAAAAAGTAGACAACGAGGATGACCTTAACGTCAGCACAGCAGTAGGAATGAACACGGCTACCGCCATGTTTATCTGTCATGAAGAAGTACACGCAGATGGACTGTCCTAAGAGTGAACACACGTGACTGATGACTGGCTCCGCCCCCTCCAGGTGGTTTTCCAGTTGAACTACATCCCCCATGAGACCTTGCGGGTAGTGGTAGGAGTGCTGAAGCAGAGCTGGACTGGGACTCTGTCTGGGGGGACGGCAGGGCTCGAGTTTGGGATCGAGACCCTCCGCTGTTTTTACAGGTGAGCAGTGGGAAAAAAAGGGAAGGGAACAGCTGTAGACCTCAGACAGGAAGAAAGGAAAAATACTGCACAATACTTAGATGTGTTTGGGTGTCTTGGGTACATATTTATATCTCTACATTTACTTTTGTCAGTGATGACGTTGATGTTTGATGGTGAAGTTTGATGGTGATGTTTGATGGTGATTGATGGTGGTGATTGATGGTGATGTTTGATGGTGATTGATGGTGATGTTTGATGTGATGTTTGATGGTGATTGATGTGGTGATTGACGGTGGTGATTGATGGTGGTGATTGATGGTGATTGATGGCGATGTTTGATGTGATGTTTGATGTGGTGATTGATGGTGATGTTTGATGGTGATTGATGGCGATGTTTGATGTGATGTTTGATGTGGTGATTGATGGTGATGTTTGATGGTGATTGATGGTGGTGATTGATGGTGATGTTTGGTGTGATGTTTGGTGTGATGTTTGTTGTGATGTTTGCTGTGATGTTTGATGGTGATTGATGGTGATGTTTGCTGTGATGTTTCGGTCCGTAGAGTTGAGTTTCTTTGGTTTGACTTCTTCCTGTTTGTGACTGTAAATAAATGTGAACTCTACATAGA
>OMNV01012399.1:0-50829 GCA_900303265.1 Brotula barbata
TTTTACTGAATGTTCAGCCATGCGTAAAAGGGTGTATTTTATGACTTGGTGAAACCTAGTGGGCGGAGTCCAAAGCCACGCACGCATCGCGCTTAAACGCTCCTCACTGAGCACTCTGCTCACTGACTGCTTGCGCTGACACGCAGACACAGTTGGACTCATCACTAGATTATTGTTGGACAACAATGAAAATCACTCTGGAGTCAGAGGATGCAAAGATCAGGAGGAAGGTACGTGTATCAATTACACCTTTATGGAATATTAGACTCATTTACTTGTAGACAGGATTGGAATGTGGATCTGCTGGTCTATGATCTCAGTCATCAACTCTTCATCTCCCTTCATCTTCCTCTGCAGCTCCTCAAACCTCAGGTGGAAAAACGGCGGAGAGAGAGAATGAACCACAGTCTGGAGAGCTTGAAGAGCCTCTTGCTCCGAGGGCCACACGGAACGGTGAGAGTCCAGGACCAGGTGGTCCCCTTTTCTCTGTATGGTCCATTTAGTTTTTGACTGTAAACCAACATCAGAGTGCACAGATTAAACTCTTCCTCTCTGTCCTATAGGATGTGACTCAACGCAGAGTGGAGAAAGCTGAGATCCTGGAGCACACAGTCCTCTTCCTCCAGAACAACAAAGACAGCTCCGGAGACAAAGGCAGAGCAGGAGGTGGGGGACAGAGACACTCCTTCCAAGACGGCTTCTCTACCTGCCTGCAGAGAGCTGCTCAGTTCCTGGGACCTGAAGGAAAAGGTCCGTGGCTGGGAGCAGCACTGGATGTTAATTTTGCTGCTTGCTTTGCCTGCTCTGATTCGGAATCTGCATGCGTCAAAGCCAGAACTGAAACCTGTTTGTCCACCGGTGTGGTCCTCAGGAAGTCCTCCAGGTCCATTCTTCAGTTGATGAGACACAGGTCCAAGCACACTGGGGCCTCCAGTACGACCAGCTCCATTCATCCCCAACGACGTTCATTCCAATATGGGTGTCCCAAAACCACCCAGAGACCTCAAGGACAGAATGGCCCTGAGATCAGGGTGGAGAGACAAAGTCCCAAACAGCGTCCGTCCCAGAGTCCTCCAGCCAGCCAGACTCTGTGGAGGCCCTGGCCTTGATGCACCTTGAACAGACTCAAAAACCTCACGGACAACAGGTTTTGTTCTTCTGACTACCTGAGGACATTTTGTCCTCCTGATTTCAAATTTAAATCCAGATTATTAAACTTGTATATATTGTAAATTAATTATCACTATTTCAAGAAGTGCTGCTAACTCTTGTTGATTTTGTCATTCATGCAATACTTTTGCACCTTAATTTATTTTTCATTCGTACAATAATAAAAGAAATCTATCAAACACTGCGTGTGTTCTGATTGGTTGTTATCCGGCGCGTGTCTGGGACGTGTTCTCGAGGTGTCAAGCGCGTGTGCGTAAAATCTCCGACCGGCGCTCCTCTAATCCGGCCGCTTCAAAGAGATGGCTTTGCGCGCGCGCGTGTGTGTGTGTGTGACTCATTTGCATTTTGGTGCCTGTAAGTGTGAAGAGCCATTTCCACTTTACCCACACGAAGGAAACACGCTTTCCCACGCAATTTAATATAAACGACAAATGTCAACTTAAAACAGCCGTACTAGGTATAAAATATGCTAATAGTATAAAAACATTAGTCACACAATGTTTCATTTGGGTTGCAATATTAACATTATTATTATGTAAAATATTGTTAGCAATATTTGATTGTTATTACTTTATTTGTAGCATTTGTTGATTGTAAGTGCTAAAAATATCTATTCAACTCCACTTTTTTATTTTAATCAGAAAAAATAAAATAAAATAATAAAAAAAACTTGTCGGAAGAATAAGTGGAAGAACTACAACAAATCATTTTTTTAATTGTGCATTTTCAGCAAAACCAAACTCATGGTTTAAAAAAATCGCACAAATAAACACAAGTAACATACAATTTGACAGAGATGCCCTGGATAAGGAATAAAAACACAACTCTAAGATTTCTGTTTTTATATCTGTTTTTCTAAATGAACTCTCCTGTGAGGCTTTGGTTTAATATTTTTGTCTTATTATCTTCAGGTTGGAACAGAGTCCTTTGAGTTGTCTCAGATAATAAGTGTCATTATTGAGTGTATATAAGGGATTCTGTGTAGGATTAATACATTCTATTTTTTCAAGGTTGCACCAAAATACATATCTCAATGTGTCTAAAATGTAAGTTATGCGTTCCCATTATTGACATACTGTAAATATTTATTTGAATATGAGTCTATTAATGATCTGTAGGTGCTGGAAGCTAAATAATCGGTTTAGTTTGTACAAAACAAACACTATACACTTGTCATTTAACATATGTCGCCAAACCAATAAAATATGCTTTTGAGGAACACACACATCAGAAAACTGGTACCCAGCAGTGTAAAGTGAACAATGAGGTGTTTACACAACCTGAAGTGCGACGTAAGACAGCAAAAATGAAGAATTTAGGGAAGAATTAATGGAATCAACACGTCAGAAAAGGTGGATTCACATTCTCTTTGGACTCTCAATTTTTCTTGGCCTAAACCCACCAAACACAAACTATGAAATGTTTGAATAGAAGATTTTTAGAAACAGATTAATAATACTGTACATATTTTAACAGTCTCACAAATTCGTCAAATTAACATCGGGATTCAAAATCCGGGACGCAAATTTTAGGTTTGACTCGAACTGTTGCCTCACAGCAAGAAGGTCATGGGTTCGAAACCCAAACCTGGTCCTTAGTGTCTGTGTTCCTCTTCTCTACAGGGCCGTTTGTGTGGCGTCCGTAGCGTTGTTCAACCTCTCACCTCTCTGTTTTGGCTCGGAGCTCGCCGCCATGTGTTCTACTCTGCTTGGATTGTCTCTGATATCTGTAACTGCAGGCTGACGATCTGATTGGACGGCAGGCTCTGTGGGCGGGGAAACAATGACTCTCTCTATGGGCTCGTTGGCTGCTTTCTCTGTCACGATAATATAATTAGGCTCCGGCTGGTGGGCACTGGAGCGACGTTGCAATGCGTGCTGGGTACAGGAAAAGGAACGCTGCCGAGGGGTGGGCTGCGGCGACAGGAAGTGTGGGGTGGCAGCTCTGGGGATTTCGTGGTGCCTGTCTCGATCCTCGTCCTCCGAGGTCACCTCCTGTAAGGTGCTGATTGGCCGAGGGGAGCGGCCCATGACTCTGGGAGGGACCAGCGCTGTCTGGTTGACCTGCGGACGCCAGTTCTGAGGCGTGGGGTACTGTACTCTGCCCATCGACCAATCACTGAAGAGACACAAATCATTTACTATTATTACTCATTTAATATTGATCATTTTCTTATAACCAACGACATTTCAAAACACAAATTCCAATTCTACTGTACTGAAAGATAGAATCCCAGGCTGTGTCCATTAAAAGTACAGTGAGCCCCAGTGGCCTAATGGATAAGGCACTAGCCTCCTAAGCTAGGGATTGTGGGTTCGAGTCCCATCTGGGGTGGCTGATAGCAGACTGGTTGTGCTAAAACCATTTTCTACTAGCAGAGATAACAGTCTCCCCTTTTGGGCAGCACAGTGGCTTGTGGTAAGCACTGTTGCCAAACAGCAAGAAGGTTGTGGGTTCGAGTCCCAGGGTCTACCACCGAACCTTTCCCTGTTGAGTTTGCGTGTTCTCCCATTGTCTGTGTGGTTTCCTCCGAATGCTCCGGTTTCCCCCACCGCATACGTTTGCCTCATGTCTTTTCCCATGACCAAGGCACTAGGTGGAGGACCTGGAGTTGCCTGCGGGTGGTGCTGTGTGTGTGTTTGCATGTGGATGTGAGTGCCGTAGAGTACAGGGTCCGGTCTATGGGTGTATTTCTTCGACGTGTAGGCCGGCTCAAGAGAAGCAGCTCAACTTTTAACGTCATCTAGTTGAGATTTAACATGATGAATCCAGGACTCAGTTCAGACTCTGTGTTGTTAAGGACAATGGCGACAAAATTATATGAACTGTGCAACGTAGCGATGTTTAGGCTCACCGTTTCAAGGTTTTTACTAAATCAGGGACTTTGTCTTTCTAAATCAGTGGGAAAACACACTGGGGCTCTGAGGCCGAAACAAGGGACTAACATGAAACTACAGTAAAATATAGGTTACAGTACGATACTTACGCCTCTGGGTTGGGGGCTATATCCCGATGCCCTATGACTCCAGAGAAGGAGGCGCTCCTTCCAGGCAGCCCTTGGGTTCCGACCCACGGGGAGTACATGAGCGCGCGCTCCTCCCACAGCACCTCGCTGGCTGACTCCACGGGAACGGGCCCCCTTTGAATCTGGTGGGCCAGCAGGAGTTCCAGGACCTGGTGACGCATGCCCTCTCTGGCCACGTCGATGGGACGACGGCCTCTCCGGTCGTGCAGCTCCAGATTGGCACCGTGAAGGAGCAGTAGCCTGGCGGTGTCGTAGCAACCATGGAGGGCAGAGAGGAAAAGTGCTGTCTCCCCCTATCAGAGAGATTAAACCATGATCTCTGAGGACGGGGCGATAAACGTCAAACACAGATACACAGACAGAAATGCCACACGTCCATTGAATGACAATCTGAACTCAATCCTTCTCTCTTATAGGACTTTTAATTTTCTTTTATTATGCCCCCCCTTCATTTGTTAGTTCAGTAAACTGAAAAGATGACAAAGTAAAACTTCTGATGTTGACGCAGTCGTGTGTTCGAGTTCAGTAGAAGAAAGTATAACCATCAATGTGCTGATGGGAGTAACACGGAAGTATTATGAACAAGAGAAGAAAGGAGGAAGTTCAAATGAGTTTTTCTTACTAAAAAATATACAATAGGTGAAATTTTACAATCTACTGAAGCCAACATCGGCCGTGCTTGCATTTATTTATTTTTTTAAAGCTGTTATCTTGAGATCACAAGTTAATTATTTCTTATCTGGAGAAAACAAAAGTCGTTTTCTTGTGATAACGAGATAAATGCACGAGAAAACAGAAGGTTGTTTCCTCTTACTGATAATGTTCATCAGAGAAACAAAACGTCAGGGACGGGGGATCACAAAGATCCTGAAGGCTGAAATCAGGTGCGATCAAAAGAACCCAGCACAATTTTCAAGTTCTCTACAATTATCTCGTTATCTCAAGGAAACGAATATTGTTTTCTCATGATAAGTTAACCTGTAATCTTGACGTGATGGAATGATTAACTTATTAACTTGTTTTCTCAAGATAACAGCAAACAGAAAAAAATTGCAAGCACAGCCGTCCTCGGCTTTCACAACAATCAACTCCACACATCCTAATCCAGATGAGTCTCTCTGTAAGGATTTACAAGCTAAAGAAGGTTTTAGAGTAAAGCATCAATCCTGAGATAAGTGATGAGTTCATGATGCCAGGGCTTAAATCTGAGCTCTTCCTTCCGTTCACAGCCACAGTCCTGGCACAGAGACACCCACCTTGTTGTCTTGCAGGTCCACAGCGGCCCCGTAGCGAATGAGCGTTCTTGTTAGGGAGAGGTGGTTGACTGAGCATGCCCAGTGCAGGGCTGATCGCCCTGAGAGAGAGAGAGAGTGCATTCAGGTGGAGGGAGGTGAGGGGAAAAGAAGGGAGGGAGGGAGTAAGTCAGCCAGTGAACATCCATTACACGACGGAGTCGAGCCCGATGGTGAAGAGGAGGAGAGTGAAGAGAGGCACAGATCAACAGATTCAGCCTGACGGAGATAAAGACGACAGGAAAAAGATGAGAGGCAAAGCAGAAGAGAGAGCTGGAGACGCAACAGCAAAAGGGAGAAGGACGAAGAGACAAGCAGCAAGGTTAATGTGTCCATCGACCCAGGTTTGAACACATTAACTTTGGTCAGAGTCAGAGGAGGGCAGCAGGGGAGCTGAGAGGAGGAAGAGGAAGGAGGCAGCATGGAGGAAGGAAGAGGACAGGAGAGGAGGGACACAAAAAGAGGAATGCGAGAGAGATGGGGTCATTCACGTCAGTTACTCAACCCCTGCGTGATGAAATGTCAGATTATTTGCTTTGGCTCCTTTCATGCATGACGTCCATGAATTACATCACAATTTTACACACATTTTAGTTTTTAGTTTCACTTGGTGGGAAGGAAACACTGATTTTGGCATTTTGGCCTGATTTTTACAAGGATTTCTTACCAATGCCAAGTAAGATGATTTTTGCCATTTTGGCTGTATTTTAAACTTAGACTAATAAACAAATCTGTGTGAGAAGATAAGAGCGCATATACATCACTGTATGAATGCCTTCTAGTTTTTTTATTTTTAAATAAGTATTCATGCATGAAAGGTTTGAGGCAGAACTACTCAGTCGCTGTTCACCATAAAAATGACAAAACCTACGCTTAAAAGTGTTTACATATAATCTTCACCACTGTTTTAGCCTGCTTGATGTATCAGAGACTCCCTGGTAAAATTGTAATTTGCTGAAATTATTCATATAATCCTGATCCAGTCAGATTAGAACAAACATCAGGGATTAAATATACACACTCTATGAGGTTTGGGTTTGTGTACATGAGTAAGTGGGATATTACCAGTATGGTCCGTGTTGTTGACGGGTACTCCCGCTCGTAGCAGCTCCAGGACCACTCTGTCCAGTCCGCTTCGCACCGCTCGGATCAGAACCACAGAGCCGTCAGGGCCGCACCACTCTGCCGACTGCCAAATACAAAGAGTTTCATAACAAAGCCCGCTCAGAAACTCCATCAGGAAAAGGAAAACCAGGACATACTGTACCTGCTGAGGAGGACTGAGCAGAGGAGGAGGCATGGCTGTCCTCTCCCATCCTATAGGTGGAGCTGTGTGGGACAATAAATAGAGTTGATGGTAGACCTGTAGCTGATATTTTGATATATTATGAATAAAGCACAAATATATTGTAGGGATAGGATATCTACAAAAAAATCTATCTATCTATCATCCATCCATCCATCCATCCATCCTTACCTTGTATGGGCCTGCGTGGCTGCGTGTGGCCGGCCTGGTAGTGTTTCTGCTCCTGGGTCCTGTGGTCACAGATGGAGGCGTCCTCCTGTCGCCTGGAGCATCGTGCGTTGATGTCTTCCATGGAACTCTGGGTAAAGTCGGTGTCACTGGCGATCTCCTGGTCCCTTTTGAGAGGTCTGGAAGCCAAAGCATGGTTTTGGTCAGGCTGTTTTTCTGTGGTTTTCCTCCTTTGACGTCTTTCTGCTCTCACCTCATTCTCATGGCATCCTCTCCGAGCGGCTCCCTCCTCCTCTTCTTCTCGGCCTCCTTGGCTTTCTTCTTTTTCCGTAGCCCGATCCTCTCCGTCTCCCGACTGGTTCGGACTCTCTGCTCCTGCTGGGCTACGTGTTGGGCCCAGGCCTTGGCGTTAGTGTCCTTTTTGGTGGCTGTGGAGCGGTGTCTTACCCTGCTGTTGCCGCCTCTTTCTGCCCTTTGCTGCCTCACCCGCCGTATCACCAGGGCCACCACCAGGGCCACAACCAGCACCAAGCCTATTGCTATGGCAATCACTGCCCATAGCCAGGCAGGGGTCGGCTCTTAGTGCAGAGGAAGATAATCGTCAAATCATTACATGCTTTGGTTATCATGCAGTAAATTACCATATAATTTGTCAGAAAATGTATTTATTTCATGCATTTCATCAAGAAAAAAAACACATTATGGAAAAATTAAAGTGGATTTCTGTGATAGGACAACTGATGATGAGACAGAGGAATCCCAGATTGTTTTTGTTGACTGAAATAATACAAGGACAGAGTGTTTGATTGATCAGTTCTGATTCTACTATAAAGAGTTTAAAGATCCAGTGTTAGGGAATAGCTGGTAAAGCTACTAACGTAATTACTTTTGTGAAGTAACTTCATATGAGCTATTTCCAAAACAATGTAGCTTTCTCAGTTACAAAGATCCAGTGTTAGGTAATAGCTAGCAAAGCTACTAAATTAACTACTTTTGTAGAGTAACCTCAAATGAGCTATTTTCAAAACAATGTAGCTTTCTCATTTACAAAGATCCAGTGTTAGGTAATAGCTAGCAAAGCTACTAACTCAACTACTTTTGTCCAATTACTTCATATGAAATGAATACACACACACACACGCTGAACTCATGAGCACACATATGGGAAATACACATGCACTTACTTTTATCACAATGCCAAATTATTCTGCAAAGATAATTTTCAAATTAACAGATATGGAATGAAATTGGTCTTTTTTTCTTTTTTTTTTTAGAAATCAGAAATGATTGTGTTTGCCAATAAAATCCGGTACTTTGAAATCATACCCTACAGACAGAAGTAAAGATTTTCAGGTGTTTTATACCTTACTTTAAAACATTATCTTTCACATTTTTGCGGTGATTTGTTTTGAGAGTAGAGAGAAAAAAAGCACGTTTTCCCAGTGATGTAGCTTCCATGTAGTTAGCCACCTTTTCTCAGGAGGTTGGAGTGTAGCTATCTACGATATTATGATATCACGAGTAGATTGGGTACAGCGTAATCATTCATTCCTAATCAATTATTACCCAGATAGTTTTTTCTATATTTGCTCCGTAGTCTTTTGTTTGTTTTCGGTTTTCCAAAGGAATTATTTTAATTATATTTGACCACACACATAAATGTACATTAAGGTTCTTTTACTCACTCACTTCCCAAATCTCTGTTTTTGGCAGGGCCTCTGATTCCCTACATCAGCACCGAACAACACATGTACACACTGGAAATGGAAAGGTGTTTCATTCTGTTTTGGTTGGATGACATTCATAGCACAGGACATGTCAGCCTACCTTTTGCTTCCTTTTTCACCATTTCCTCCTCTCTACTTCCCATTTCCTCTCGGAAACCTCTGACACTGATGATGGCCTTCAGCTCTGGGAGTGGGGGGAACGAGGCGGGTTTCTGCGACATTACAGCACGCAGGAGACTGCCCGCCTCTGTGGCATAGGGGAAACAGGTTGTGGGCAGACGGGAGCACGGCCTGTTGTCCACTTGGAGGAAGAGAAGGGAGCTGTGGACGAGACAGAAAAGGAAGGGATGAGCAGACATGTGGATTCGGAATTCAACAGTCATAGCATTTTTTTATCCATTTTTTATGCATGTAAATCATTTTTGTTCTAAAAAGCTGAAAATATCAGATCAGATTGTGTCTACCTGCCAGAGATAACATTCATTTGCGTCCCTAATTATCTTAAGAAAACAAACATCTTTTTCTCATGAAAAAGAAAACAACTTTTTTAATCATAACAGAATAATTATGATCATGATCTCGGGATAATATCAAAAACATCTTTAAATCACTGCAAGCACGGCCGTTCTCGGCTTCTGTAATTTTGAATAAAACGATATGACAACAAACTTTTGATTTCTTTTTTCAGGGGACCATTTAAAGTCTGCGCCTAAATATTATATTAAGATTCACTCCCCTGTGCAAAAAAACAATAAGAGTGACTCATTTTAGTGAATAATTTTTCATATTCTAAATTGAGCTGCATAAACTGAAACAAACTGAAACAAACTGAAAATTTTAGTGCTGCATGATATTTTGCTGCAGATCCAGCTAAACTTTTTAAATATAAGTATCCATTCTTTACTCGTGTGTTGATTGTCAGTTGTGACATAATGGATTTGTTTCTTGCACCCCTAAATCCCTTTTGTAATGTCTCCTAACTGTTTTCAGCACCCACCCATTTAAGTCAGACGTTGACCCTTGAGCCAGCAGGTCAGTGAGCTGCTGCGGGTCGAAGGCCAATAAATTCCTGTTCGCGGCGAGGGGGACGGAGCCTCGCAGTTTGACCGGCGTCTGCAGCAGGACGCTGAGGGCCCAGAGCAGGGAACTGTTGGTGAAGGTACCACGCTGATGAGGGACGTGGGTGTGGAGGATCAGGGTGCCTTTAGCCCACAGAGGGCTCTGGTGTGTGAAGCAGTCACTGCCATCCCATCCACAGGGGGCGCTGTGGCACCCCTGCTCGCAGTGAGAGTTGGCGTAGTGATCGCGGCAGTACTGGATGTGGCCTGGACTGAGAGGCAGGGTGAGGGGGCAAAGAATGGAAGAAATTGGTACGATTCATACGTTTTAAGACAGAAATTCAACATATTACAGTTCACGTGGGTTGACAGATAAGTTTTGAGCCTGGCGCTTAATCATTCCAGATTGCAGAGGGACCCAAGACTCTGTGAGTTCTTCAAGATGAACAGGTGATTCTCAAGGATGCAACATCATCGTCTGAGGGGGAATTTTTGGCACATCCAAGAGAAGAGACTTGTATGAAACCAAACTAAAATCACTCCAGTGTTGTCGGCAAGGCTCAAAACTTATCAATCAATCTTGATATAGCTAGTACAACTGACCTAACTTAAATTGACAAACAGGAAAGATAACATTGTCTGTGAAATATTTCCTAACTACAAGGCCAATGCTGAAAAGTCCTCTAATTATAGAAGATACCAGGATTCCCCCAACAAAACTTTTGATTCTATCAGTTGAACGTTATTGACGTTGAAGTTAAATGTAGTTAACGGTTGTTACAACGCCACCATCAGGTGTAGATCAGGTGTGCTGTTTCAATTTTGCATAAGTAGTGAGTGCACACATGCAGCTTTAGTTACGACAGTGTCAATCATTCATGGGTTATGGCACTATTTGAAGTCGTGTGCACTCAAATTTGGCAACCATTGACAGCAAAAACGAAAAAGATTTTTTTTGTCTGGTCTGGTCCAGATATTGGCCTTTGAGGATTGATAAGGACAGACCCAAGGAATCCATGGATGAGCAATTTAATGGTTTTTCCCTGGATTATGTCCAACCTATCCAGTAAGTTTTCCAGTACTGAGATGATGACAAAGGTGTTTTACTTGCAGTGGCCTCTGTCCTTCAGACAATCGAATCCGTCCCTCAGACACTCGGGCTCCATACACTCTCTGTCACATGATCCGTCTGCAAACTTGTCCTTGCACTGTCTGTTGACCGGACACTGGCCCCACGGATCACCAGATGCAGCTGGAGAAACAAGCACAGATCAGTATAAAGTCTCACACACGAAGGATTTAATCAAAGCTAAATTTGGTTTGTTTGGCATCTAAATGGTTGCAGTTACAGGAATTCAAACTGTTTTGACTGATGGTTTAATGGTGGACCTGACTCAGCCACATACACCGACCTCTTATTGTTTGAGAGCATTAGCAACTTTCAAAACAATGCAGGTCAAGCCATGGAAGGCGGGTCCTGATACGGACCTTTAAAGGGAACAGGAAATGAGCCTGACATAAACAGGAAGTTTCCAGAAGAAGCGAATAGCAACAGGAAATGGAGTGGGCCGGGACTTGATATAGGTCGAAGGTTGTCACTGTGGCGATGAGGAATGTGATGGAGTCGGACAATAGGCTGGGCAGGTGTGTGCCAG
Source organism: Brotula barbata (assembly GCA_900303265.1). NCBI lineage: Eukaryota > Metazoa > Chordata > Actinopteri > Ophidiiformes > Ophidiidae > Brotula > Brotula barbata. The sequence goes on from OMNV01012399.1 coordinate 11,402, forward strand.
AGCGTATCGTCATAGCAGAGTAACGTTGGGACAATAAGTGATTTCTGATTTGCAAGGTTAACTTCCTGGTAGAAATGAATCAAAACAATGGCACAGAATACAGACTAAAGGAGAAATATTAGGAAAAAAAAAGGTTGTCCATGTTGTATCCATGTCAAAATATACTAGTTATAATAAATAAAGGAACAAATAAGACACGCACACATGACCAGTTATAGCCAACTCATCGAAAGTCCATCAAAACATCAGTGAGATCACACAACATGATAATAGTTCATAGTATTGCTATCACATGTACATAAATCATGAAAACATTAAAAAAAAAAGGATTATTTTTGGTTTCTTTTTATGCTGTTTCATTTGAATATACAAGAATGAATCACAAATATTACAAACTACTCCCTTAAAAATATGAATCCATCCGACGCATTTTTATAACATCGATAACGCCGAGAATCGACCGCACCTTTTGTTTTATGTATAAAGGCGTGTACAAAATGATAGATGTCTTGAGGGTACAGTGATCTCACCTTGATTGATCCGGATCAGGCCCAGGAGAGCTAGAGCCCTGAGAACCAACATCTTCAGGCCGTTCAGGTTCCCAGCAGATTTGGCAGCGCTGTACCACAAAACCCACTTCTCCCCTACAGAACCTTGGAAAGGACTCCCAGGGCCGGCTTCACACTGTAGCTTTGTGGTCTGCCCGTAGTCCTGTGAAACCGTGTGAAGTCCCCCACTCCCATCACCACCACGGTCTAATACCACCACCCAGCCCACTTTGTTCACCGTCTTTTTTCAGAGGCCCTGCGGATATCTGCACAACTTCCTGCCACTGTGTGGAGAAGAATAGGCGGGCGATGAGCGCATGTGTATGTGTGAGCGTGTGCATGTGTGTGTAAATATAAAAGTGTGTGTATGAGTGCTTTTGAGTGTCTACGGCTTGTGAGTGGCTGTGAACGTTAATGTTTTAAAAGAAACAAGGGTGTGAGAGGATGGCGTGGCTTGTTTGTGACCTTTCATGCAGCATTCATTGAAATTCCAGACAATTCAAAAAAATGTCACGCGTACTTCGACAGCAGCCAGTGCCTTTTGTAACACACACATTGCAGATTTAGTCATGATGGGATTTTGGAGATGGGGTGTAAAAATGATAAGGTAAGTGAAGTGAAGCTTGTTTTCAGGTACATGGGCCAGACATGACCGTTGAGGAGGCCGCGCGGGATCTGGGACGGTGCGGCTCCTGGAGCACCTCCTCTTTCTGCATTCTTCGTATGTCACTCACGATCACGATCTCCTTCTGTAAAGCCGTTGAAGCAGTCTTGCGATCAAATGTTCCTCCACCATTTTTATCATATAAGAGCTGCAATATGTGCATGATTGTGTAATAACCCTGATGCTGCAGTGGATTCTGTAAATAAATCCTTTTCCCTGTTTGGGTATAGGGCTTAAGATTTATCAAAGGACTGGAGAACTACCTTGAAGATATTTTGCTGCTCTTCCAAAAGGCCCATTCTGTTCCAAACTTGTGGGAAAAGGAAGCAGGTGTGATGTGGACATTGATGAAGAATGGAACCACGTCCACATGTTGTGCAAACTATGGACTCTTACCCACTATGGATGTGGACAAAGCACGTCAGAGCAACACATCTGAAATTATGTGGAACCGTCCCACCAACCTGGATGAGTGAGATCAACCCTCCCGTTCCCTCTTCAACTCCCTCTACTGGTCTTTCCCTGGTTGTGGCCCTGGAGCTCCTCTTTCCATGCAGTATTCCTCCCAGAGTTCACTGAACACGTCTCCAGTTGGAGCACATGAGAAAAACCTTGGTTCTTTTTGGGATGGCCCAATCCCAAATCCATCTTTTTAAACACGACTTAAAAAACCATGTCGTGAGAGCGGCGGCCTCTTCCTCTCTACACTGTGGTTGTGGTGCTGTCTGTACACCTCTGACATGTTTGAAAACGCTGGCTCCAGGAACATCTTAAAGACGGACCCCCCATTACAGCAAGCAGGTGCCTTCGGTAAACTCTGAAGGAATTCCTTCAGGAATAAATGCTCTGAAGCCTTACGGGACTTCCTCGGCGATCGCTTTTCCACGGAATCATGAGGGGGCGTGGCTGCATTTTGTGCCCAGTTCAACACGGACCACTCTCCGATCCCTAACATGGAGAGGAACATCCTTTTGCAAACCTGTTTTCTGAAACCGACCTTCTCGAGTGAGTCCAGGGCGCTCGAGTTCACAGTCTACGTGGCAATATAGATCTTTCTCTGGGCCCAGTTCATGCGTTGCCAAAAAGCAGAAAACAGCTCCTATCTTGTCTCGTCACTGATGTCAGGACAGAAACGGTTTGACGCCCTTTTGCAGACGCTGGAGGTGCATCTGGGTCGTAATGTCCTCTGAGCTTCGGTTAAGGTCACACCGTCTTTTTTTCTGTAGCTGACGTACGCTTTGCCCTCCATCCGAAGTTGCTTCTGTCGTTTTGCTTCCATGTCAGCGGCTCGGCAACTTTTGATTTCTTTCTGGAGTGGTAAGTACTTACCTCCCTCGGTTAGATCCACAATATTACTGTGTGTAGGAGAAGCAGGGCTCTGTCCCGAGCACCGAGGGGTCATGGGTCTTTTTTCTAGTTTGATTTCATTGGGCTCCGTCTTTTTTGTTGCTCCTTTCTGTGCCCAGTTGAGCACGCCCCACTCTCCTATCCCCAAAGTGGATAGGAAGAAGTTTTTACACACTTCTCTCCTTTCGCCATCCACCCTCAAATAATAACGAAGAGAAACCGTTCTTCGAAAGAGAGACCTCACAAGCGATTGTGGTCTCTCCATGGGGTCACGATCGACTAGTCCGGCTACGAAGAGCTTTCTCTGAGCCCAGTTCATCTGCAGCCAGAATTCATCAAACATTTTCATTCTGGCCTCCTCAGCAACATCTCTACAAAGACGGTTTGATGCCATTTTACATCCATTAGAAGTGCACCTTGGTCCCATCATTCTTGATTGTTTAGTCACAACCTCGCCGTCTTTCTTCCGTTTGCTTACGAAGGCTTTTCCCTCCATCCCGAGCCGTTTCTGCTCCTTTTGCTTCCACTTCGAGGACTCTCCCACGTTGGCTTTCCCTTCCTTTATGGCAGTCACTTCATTTTCTAAATCAGTGTTTTCATGTTAAGCAGCTGGATGAAGTGCTATAATTAAAAAACTGCCAGATTAGATTGTAGGAGGTGGTTCTATGCAATAATTCATTCATGGTTTCATAAATGTGTGGTTGAATGCATTATTTCGTTGCTCAATGAAACGAGTCCAACTGTGCCTCTAAATCAATTTGTTGGTATTGAGATTTGTTGGCAACAAGGAGGTAGTTTGCACGTGTTTTACAATTTTGATTGTACTGTGTTTCGATTGTAAAATATCTTTCAAATGTTGTGTGTATACCATAATGTAAATAGGTGAATTCTATTGATCCTGTCCATAGACTGTCTTACCCGTTTTCTGCCATGAAGTGATATTCCTTAGTTCTGTGTTATTTTCCACTTGTGACTGATATCTAGCAGCAGTAGACAGTTTTAACACCACTCCCATAATTCAATGTGAAAGCGGCGAGGGGATGTCACTTGATGCTTGTGAATCTCTGGCGCTGTTAATGTGTCAGATTTCAGCACAACACCTGTTCGATGACGTTGGCTTTCTTTGCTTGTTCATCGAAACTGGGTACCCCTAGCAAGTGTAGCCTCATAACTCCTCTTTAAACGTCACTCCTTGTTGTCATGTGACACACGACTGCCTCCATCATTTCCCCGGCAATGTCAGGTCGGACTTGATTTATGAAAAGACCTATATGGAGGTAAGTGTGTAAACTAAAACCCTAAATCAGTTGAATGACAAAAAGGCCGTGGAACATCGGTGTTACATTTAGGATTGTCATGTTAATTGTACAAATAATCAAAGTACTGGTGGTATGTAAATGTATTGTATGTATCTTATTGGTGCCAGCCGTGTTTAGTTCTGTGACAGCTCCTCTGTGACTCTGCGATGACTGAGCGGACCCTTTTTTTGGACGGTCCAACGTTTTCCCACTCCAACTTCCTATTTACATGACTAACTTGCACATGGTCTAAAAAGAGTCAAACAGTTCTTAAAGTTTTTATCATCATCAAAAAGCCACCATGTGAGCTCATACCCACATGGTTGGACACGGTGCAGGGCAAAAGGTCCCAGTATTGACTGGTGGTCTGTGGACAGGGGTCATTAGAGGGTTTGGGATGGAGACAAGACATCCTCCATTGAAGCAAAGGCTAAGAACTTATGCTAACACGTTAGTTTAAAAAGAGGTGGGCGTTGCCGGTGTAATCGATCAACGAGTGTCCGTGTTAGCTTGTGACTGAGGAGACGTTTCTCCTCCTTATTACCAGTAAAAGGTTCAACAAAATGTTCAAAACAAGGTAAATTGAATCCCCTTCAGGATTAATTGGCGTAGTTCCAATCGTGTCGGAAGAATACACAATTGCACTGTCAATTATCTATCGCTTCCTGTTTTCATCGACGATTCGTTGAATTCACCAGTTAACACAGTCACTCGTACATCCGTAACAGGACTGACAACGATCGACAACACACGGGTAACAAGCCGTAACTGTGGTTTTAACACGTTTCGCAGCTTTCTTACAGTTTGTAGCATCTCTTTGTGTAGACTAATTATTCGAGAGCGTTGTTAAAACAGCACTGTTAGTCTTACATAGTGTTATGCATTTGAAAACGCCTCGGGGAGCCGTCGGTTCCGTCCAAATCAGGGTTGGCCGATGCGCAAGATCTCCCTGCTGATTGTTTAGTCCATTTTCCAGAAACACAGTAGAACAGCAAAGAAGGACAACGTTTAAAAAAGAATCTTAGAGCTCAGCTTTTATTTTGTTAAATATTTTACATCGGCGCTTCCCACCGGCGGCCGCCATGTTGGAGCACGCGCAGTGGTCTCCGCACTGCTATTCAGAATAATAATCATTATTATATGGATGTTATTTATTGTTAATTATTAATAATTGCTATTGTTATTATCTTAAAGCAATAACAACTATAACTTTAGCCATATTGACGTCACCACCGTTACTCCAGCTATCACCGTCAAAATTTAATGAGCTAACAACTCAAAACTATAAACAATGGGAAATCAATCTACTTAGCATTACGCATTTGAAACCTATACAAAATGTTCTTGAATGTTCAAAAATATAGGAAACCACTGTTATTAGATTACATCCTTTGGTCTTTCCACTATTTTTAGGCCCACATGTACACTCAAGTATAAGTGATTTTCATTTTTTGGTCCCAGAGGGCTTACAAAGTGGCTGCTTAGAATAGTGTCGACATTTATAGCTTTGCTCGTGCCATCTGTCTTACATGAAAGGATGACTACAGGAAAAGGAAGGAAGCTATAACGGAGTTCAAAGATTCTCTTGAAGTTCTCAGTATTTGTCCCGTCTTGTCCGTCATACATAGAAAATGTTAACATTTTCTATGTATGTTGTGGGTCCACAAATGCAATTTGCTTTTTTTTTTGTTTTCTTTCTTTATTTAAATTGATCATATTATTGTCCTATTGCAGCAACAGTTTAATTATACAATAAACAAACAAACATAAGCATAACATTTTAAAGGAAAAAATAGGGCTCTTTTTAAGTCTTGGTTGTTTCTCAGTGTTGCGATTCATCTTGAAGTTGTTTAATGGTATTAAACTTTACGCTCAGTGCGTGTCAGTCAAATTCGGCCTCCCTTTGTCACACATAAACAGGAAAGGTCCTTCACCAAACCACAAACTTGTAAGACCATCTTGACTATAAGTGTATGCTTTTACGTTAACAGTGCCTTTTTCTGCTTATGATAGCAATGAAAACCCACAAATTAGTTAACCTATGCAACCACATACAATACTCTTGGCCTTACACCACTTTTATCTAAGTCTATTACTTTCAATTTATTATTATTATTATGATGATGATGATGATGGTGATGCTGTTGTTGTCGTTAGAAGTTAGGATTTACTTCTTGGATAAATTAGGTCTAAGATTGAGTCAAAGGTCGTAGTTTCAGTTTTCCACCACATGATGTCGCTGTTGAACCCGGGAAGTGTCAGCATTTTCATATCAGACATGTTATTCTTGTATTACGCGTATTCTCTTCTGTTACAACGTTTTCTCTTTAAAATGCTCACTACAACTGGATTTTGACCCAGTAGTGATGTACTCGTGCTTTTTCGGCAGCATGTGTGAGCCCCGGTGACCGGCAGGTGGTACTTTCCAGCAGAGCCTTTATCAGGCGTACTTTCGGTTTTAGTTAAGCCACAGAATGCGGCGTGGATGTCTGAACAGCGTTGGTCACTATTTATGATCTAATTCATGCTCTTTTAGTTTAGTAAGGACATTAAGGGGTCGATTTAAGTTCTCAGTCGAATAGAAAACGTCAGCTGCAGCAAACGTGTTTGTCTGAGGGGACATGTAAGTTGATTATACTGCTGTAAACATGCTAGCTTAACTGAACAACTGTACACCGGCATTTTTGATCTAATACCATCTAATCTACCTAATACTAATCTAATGTCTAATACTTCAAATATTTATATATTTATGTTTCAACTTAGTGCTGTTTCATCGTTTTCAAATGTGGTGTCGGTTTGTTTTGCGGTCGTTAAAACAAGGATTTACTGAAAATATAAGTGAAAATGAAAGCAGCCTCATACAAGAAAACTTATATAACCGAAAGCCATTCCCCAAGAACTGTACAAAATTGCCGGAGTAAAAATAAGTGAAATTCATAATTTGAAGAGATATTTATCATCACGAGATATGCTATAATTTCTTTTAGACTTTTTGAAATGGAGTAAGCTAAAGAAACATTTGCTCTAAAGCCACGTCTACCACTTCTAGAGGCTCATTACAAAGAAAAGCCATGGTAAAATTGATTGTAGTGTCCAATTCTCTGTTTACAGAATTGGTGAGTTATGCAGAAAATGAGCTACTTCTTCCCTCTGGTCTTCGTGTGCCTGGATGTATGTGTGGTACGAGCCATCCGCGAGGCCCAATCTTCGCCCCTCCTACTCCCTCATCCCTTCATTGTCCTGTGGGCTGGAGCGCTTCTCAGGGCCTGCGTACTCCTCTTCCTCACCTTCACCTTCCCTGGACGGTTGCCATGGATCAGCTTTAAAGGGCTCCAGAGCTTGGCGGTCCTTTGCCTCCACGGTCCGGTGTACACCAGTCTCCTCTGGGCCCTCGGGTGGTCCATATTGGACAGTCTGTGGACATGGCACTCGTGGAGATGGGTGAGTAGTTATGTATTGAGTCACATAACAGGTATATTCTCAACATGATTCAGGTTGTGAAGAGGAGGATACAGATTGTGGTGATGAATATCCACGTCTCTGTTATATGTAGCTATGCATTTGTGTTGATATGAAAAATAATCAGACAAATACTAAAAACAACATTAAAAAACTTGTAAAGTAGTGTGGTATGATTGCTTTCTGAGGCATAACTAAGAAAGAAAGTGAAACCAAAACCAAACCAAACTGTTTCATACCAAAATTAGATGTAAATGGACTGCATTTCTGTAGCGCTTTAATCCAAAGCGCTTTACAATGTTTGCCTCACATTCACCCATTCATACACACATTCACACACCCTGATCACCCTACCACCGAAGCCCCAGATGTAATCTAAATTGTTGAATCATTAAGGGATGGTATTTAATATAACAATATATGCTTGTACAACATTTTAAACCTCTTCAACTCTGAAGTAACAACCAATGTGTCCATGTTTATAAAGTTTAGTTTTAAATTCTAGTGAGAAGCCTAAAGCTTCCCATTCATACCACGTATACTAGGATGCATTCTGGGAAATGTCATCTATAAAATGATGCTCAACACATCTAGAACAAAGGAAATATCCAGAAAAAAACCCCCCAAAACATCATAAATGTCTTAATTTGTGATATTTTTTATTATTAGGCAAATTATATGTAACTAAAATCCTTCAATTAGTCTACAATTATTTCCCTGAATTGTTCTCAGTCACTATTGATCAACTACTGTTTGTCGTTTGGATTGCAGATCTTGCAGAGTTATGTAGTGACAGTGGTGGCCTGGCTCTACTGGAGAAAATACGCCTCACGTGTTTTTACGAAGAAGACCTCTGAAACATCCAACGATAACACCGGTGCATCACTGAGGAAGCTGATGGGATATTTGTTGCCCTACACTTGCCGATTTGTGGCCGTGCTTATTCTTGTAACTCTTTCCTCTTACAGTAAGTGAGATGTTATCGCCATTTTCTTCTTGGTGTCATGCAGTTATCGCGTTTGGGACGATTATGCTCTTTTTTTTTGGGTGTTGTTTTCATCTTTCTTGCCAGATGTCTAAGTTTAACACCACCAAATATATAAACAGACATGTTTGAATTCATCCCTCAGCTGAGATGGCTATTCCTTGGTACACCGGACGCATGGCTGACTGGATCATAAATGAAGAGGCACCTGATGCATTTACAGAGGCCATTACAGTCATGACATTAATGACTGTCGCCAGGTAATATAATTGCTCTCACGTAGTAGAGTTGAAGCCTATCCGTTGTGTTTTTGGAGGTCTACAATGTAATGTGTCCTTTATTGTCTGTTTCAGTGCTGTGCTTGAGTTTGTGTGTGACCTCATGTACAACATCACGATGAGCCGCGTACACACCTCTGTGCAGGGACTTGTGTTCCAGTCTGTGCTGAAACAGGAGATAGCTTTCTTTGACACCATTTCCACAGGTGAGTTATGACATTTACACACCGTACACAGAACCGATTCCATTATCAGTTCTAATCTGTTACGTCTTTTACTTCCATCCATTCACTCGTCCGAATGACATTTCATTTTGTCATGCGTTGAACATTAGTAATTCAATTCCAGTGGCCTTCACTGAATTGAGATAGTAGAGTTGCATTCGTAGATATCATCAGGGGAAGGGTTTTTTCAAACGTGAATAAAAATACCCCTTAAATGGTGGATAACATTTTTATCTATACACAGGATAATGCTGATTGTTTACAATTTTGTAGCAGTTGTTCTTATATCATCTGTGTAAAAACATTATTATTTATGAAAATGCAGAATTTGCATCAAAACATCAAATACAAGCTGGAAATGTTGTTTTCTCTTACATGTAACACAAAGCATTCTTTTCGTAGGCGAACTGGTGTCCCGTATGACTACGGATACCAACAAGATGAATGAGGCTCTGAGTGAGCAGCTCAGTCTTTTGATGTGGTATGCAGCACGCTTCGCATTCTTATTATTCTTTATGATAAGCCAGTCATGGAAAATGTCCCTGCTCACTTGCATGGGACTGCCCATTATCTGGGTCATACCGGAGCTCACTGGACAGTTCCACCAGGTAAGGGCGACTTCCTAGATTCTGGATATCTCTCTTAGAAATTTCTCAGCTACAGAATGACTATTCTGTCCATATTGACTGGAAGACACTCACATTTTCTTGTATTATCATACATTTTTATTTTGACCCAGACAATTGCTAGACAAGTGCAAGAGTCACTGGCTAAAGCCAACCAGGTGGCCACAGAGACCTTCTCCTGCATGAAGACAGTGAGAAGTTTTGCAAATGAGGACGGTGAGACAGAGAGGTACCGACAAAGTCTGGACCATACTTATTCTCTAAATAAACAGGAAGCAGCAGCCTATGCAACCACTACCTGGGCCAACAGCGTGAGTTTGAATACAAGCAAGCATTTCCCCTGCTAAACTGAATCCTCAAAGTTTAATGTAAAAATTGTCTATTGTTTATGTCCTCTTAGATGACCACGTTGTCCCTGAAGGTGTTTATTCTGTACTACGGAGGGACGCTGGTGACTCGGGGGACCATTAGCAGTGGAGACCTGGTGTCCTTCATCCTGTATGAGCTGCAGTTTGCATCTGCTGTTGAGGTGAGCAACAGGAGAAGATAAAGGCAGCAGAATGGAAGGTGGCCTTGCACACCAATTAATTGTAAATTTAGTCATTTGTAACTACTTGCTAAGACTGAAACCTGGAAAGCACCCCGTGAGCCTCTGATGTGGTGGTTGGGATGGGACTGCGATTAGGTTTTCTTGTTACCTATTTGTGAGATTCTGGGTGTGGTAAGTTGGACACTATCGGTCCAGTGGTGAACATGGACAGTCTCAAGTCCTTTTCACTAGTGTAGCACTGTACTTAGTTTTCAGGTCTGCCGTGGTGGGAAATGCACTCTCTCAGATGTGTATATTTTATCTAGATGCATTTGATACTCCTCAACGACCTAAAACACTAAAAATAGAAATAAAAACAAAGAAATGTGTGAACCGCCTCTGGCATTAAAATTAATCAAGCAATCGTTACCGACCACCGTTTGAAGACCCATGTAGTAGACCAAATGGCTGATGCTGTCAGTGACTCAATTAACAGTGAATTAGTGTAATTATATGGGGAAAGAAGTGATGATGACTAGTTTGAACTGTCCAGTAGTAGTGCAGAACTAAAATCTGTATATAACAGTTTTGTTTATTCAGTTATATCAAAAACTGATTGATATGACTGTGCTCTTCGTCTCTTTTCCTCTCCAGGCTGTCATGCGTTATTACCCGGAGGTGAAAAAGGCAGTTGGTGGTTCTGAAAAGATATTTGAATATTTAGGCCGGGAACCCCAAGTGCCTCCAGAGGGATCTCTGGCCCCTGAACATCTTGAGGGACACATTCAGTTTAAAAACGTCACATTTTCCTATCCTCAGACAGACAAGCCTGTACTTAAGGTAAGCAGATGTTTATGTGGCAATATATTCAGCCATTTGTCTCTCTTGTGATTTTGTTTCAGTGAGAAACAAGCGATTCAAGTTTACTCCATGTCTCTGTTCCACATTCAGAATGTGTCCCTGGAGATAAAACCAGGTCAGGTCACTGCCATTGTGGGGCCCAATCGAGCAGGGAAATCCTCCTGTGTCAAGCTGCTGGAGCGTTTTTACAAGCTCGAACAAGGGGAGATCCTACTGGATGGCAAACCACTGTACAACTACAAAGACCAGTATCTACATGATAAGGTGAACAGCGACATGCACCTTACATTTTTAGAACATCTAACATAAAGCTGACATTCTCATTGCGAATAATTTTCAATGACAGCAACAGCATGACAAACATAAGGAAGATACCTTCATGTCTACAGATTGGGACAAAGACACTGAATTGCATTGTATATTGACATACAGATGTCATTCAGATTAAAAACTGATGACAAAGCAACACCCCAAGGGAGTTACATAGTCACCTCATGACAAATATATTAGAGAATCTAATGATGATTATATGGGGGACAAGAGAAAGAAAGTTCCCATATTTCTGGCTTAGAGCACTGTTAAATGTTCTCCAAGTAATAATATATTATTAATATAGTAATAATATATCTTCCTCTGTGTTTTTAGATCTCTGTGGTTAGCCAGGATTGTGTGCTGTTTTCTCGCTCTGTGCGGGAGAACATCAAGTATGGCTTTGAGAAAGCCACTGATGAGGAGATGAATGAGGCTGCCAAACTGGCCAATGCCCACAACTTCATCACTGGACTCTCAAATGGATACGAAACAGGTCTGATCCAAAAGCACAGCATTCTGCACAGTTGACCCTAAAGTTGGTCCCTTTGAAGGCAATGTGGGAAATATGCAGGAGCAAAGTGTAAAATTGCCCCTAGGATTGATTCTTGGCGTAAAAAAATCAAATAAGGGGGGAAAAGCTCCCTGTATCACTGAATGAACTCATAATCTTGATGAGTCAATGTGAACGACTGACTGATAGGTACACTTTTTCTGGTCCTGGCAACAACATGAATTTGCAAATAACAAATGAGATCTTCACAACGAAAAAGTTGCAGCGATAACGTTAACACTGCTGCCAGCACACGTGAGAGATTGAACAATCAAAACTGGAAATTGGATTTGTAGCTGATAAGATTTCTTGAATGATGATGTCCCAGGGGTTCGGCAAGAAAACCCAAATTTGCGTGTCAAATCACCTGCTGCATGTGAATTTTAAAGTACATTTATTCCTTGGACATTCACAAGTTGGTGAACGTATTATCACTGCCGTTGCATTGTCACAATTCTGTGCATAAACACATTAATATGATATCCCACTGTTGAATAGATGCTGGGGAAAAGGGAGGTCAGGTGTCTGGAGGTCAGAAGCAGCGCATTTCCATTGTCAGAGCTGTAATCAGACGGCCTAAAATCTTGATATTGGACAATGCCACCAGTGACTTGGACACAGAGAATGAATATCAGGTAGGAAACTGGAGAGCTGCGTCTTTACGTTCATGTTTTACAGATGTTTTTCTGCATGTAACACCGTTATGCCCTTACAGGTCCTCAAAGCTTTGTTAAAGGACACCAAGTACTCTGTGCTGTTGATATCTAACAAGATGAGTGCCGTGGAGGACGCCAATCACATCATTGTCCTCAACGACGGGATGGTCCAGGAGGAGGGAACTCACGCTGCTTTGCTGAAGAGAGATGGGCTTTATGCTGATCTGGTGACAAAGCAGAACAGGGGCTTTCATCGTGAAGAGAAGGATGAGAAAACTGCAAAATGATACAAGCAGGCTGTTGAGTGGAAGGTTGATGGTTTGGATCCAAGACTGATTGGGAAATATGATAAACACAGGAAAACTTTGTATATAAGTAGTCTAGAGCTTTGCCCTTGGCGTTACTTCAAATAGGCAACTTCCACATGGGTGTAAAAGAATGCATTCCACACTTCATCAGCTTTCAATTATTTTATTATGTTTAGAATTTCTATTGCTTCATAGATTTTCCAGCTGTACCAGTTTGATTATTTACCTTAGTGAAATACATTTTTATTTATTTTCCATACCTGCCAGCCTTTTTTCAGTATTGACATTTCTTTCTCATGTACATATGTTTCACCCCTTGTGCCACACATTTGGACAAATGTATGGCAATGAATAAAAATTCAATGAATGTTCTATTTTAATGACCTTGTGGTAAGTCCCTGTTTTCACTTTCACAATGGCAAGGCTTAGTCAGCTCCTCTGTCAATGTCTGTGTTTATACCTAGAGTTATGCACTTTGTTATGACGGTTCTGGATAACACAGTTAATGACTTTGAAGACAAAAGCTGCTCTTTTGAGAAATATGTTTTTAATGTGATACCAAAATTAGGACAAGTAAATGCAGATCAACTAAAAAAGTACAGAGACACAAACGTCAACTTAAATCAGGAGACAAACACTGCTTAATGCTGCATAGAGACAAATATTTTGATCTTTTGAAGTTGTTCAAAAGGCTATACCAGGGGTGTCCAAACTTTTTGAATGGACCAGATTGGATAAAGTAAAATAATTTTCACTTACTTACTATAATTGGATAATAGTGTGTCTGATGATAGCATATCTGTTATACTATGATGATAGTATATCTGTTATACTATTACAGAAATACAAGATTTCTAGAAGAAATAGTGTCAAGATTTAGCCACCAAAATGAAAGATTTTAGTTAAATAAAAGCACTTATAATATGAGAAGATGGTTATTTCCAAAACATATTTACAATGAAAAAAGAGATAATAATCTAAATTTGTATAGCACCTTTCATACAACAACTGAGCTCAGATTTCTTTTACATTTGAATGGAACACGTACAAAAAAATACATTAATATAAACATATATAAATAGTAAAGATATTAATAAAGGAAACTGAAACACGGGTTATTAATTGTTTCTTACATACGTCCATTGAGCTTTGTAACAGTTTAGGAGGACAGTTGTCAAAAAAAAAAAAGAAAAAAGACTGCATCCCATATTTTCCTTTGACTTCATCCAGGAAAATGTAACAAAGCAGCATTGGAGAATTGAGTTCACTGCGGACAGCCGGGCAGTTTACGATTCTAAAAGATGAAGAGGAGTTTCTGTCCGTAAATTGAACACGCTGCAAAGACTGATAATGTCCAAATATTTAGTAATAAGATGATTTAAACCAAACGAAACGTGGAGCAGCCCTTACTTCCATTGTGTTTGGGATGCAGCGTGACGAAGAACAAGATGTTCCTTCCAGGGACACGTGGGCGTGTACTCTACGTGACAGGCATGTACTATCGCCAATGAGAATTCAGAATTACGCAGAAAGGGACCGGAAATACATGGTACTGCCACGCGGTGGGTTTATATAGCATCAAGCGGAAGCGTTTGGGCGCCATTTCATTGCGGAGCTGCTGTGACCGCTGTTATCGGAAACACAACAGCGCAAGCAGTGGTGGAAAATTGGATTGTAATATCACTCCATGTTCAGCCCGATGGAAGCAGCGGTCAACCCAGCTCACGACAGGTACAAACCGTTGTTGTCGCAGTGACCGCCTGGTCAGAAAGGTTTTGAACGGTTTTGTACTTAATGTCTAAATGTCATCATGCTGCTCGAATATCGCTAGCTTGTCAGTGCAGTTACCTTGTTGACAAGCTGTCTCGCTAGGTTATGCTGGGAATAAATATGCTGACTGTAACCGTTAAATACTGGACATAATACTTGACTGGACGCTTACTGACGCAGGTAATTATCAGAGAAATAATTTAAATTATATTAACTTCGCTAATAAGAGTAAGCTGGCTAAACTACGCGCGCCTGTGTGTACAATATATTAATGGGAGGAAATGCTAGCTAGGCGTGCTAGTACTAGCATTGCTGTAGTAATAAACAATGACGTTTGTGTCTGGTTGCTCTATTTTTTTCACGTTAATTCAGCCTTCACTCTTAATAATTTAGAAGTAGAGAATCTACAGCCGGCGGCTGCAGCCTCCGGGTCTGTCACTCAGCCCAGTCATTCATTGCTCAGACGCCCTGCTGACGCTAACCTGTCTTGCAATAAAATCAATATAAGCTGATCGATTCTCGCTTTCATTGTTGCCAAATGTTTGTTTACCAAGTGAACAAAAGACATAAACGAGCCGCCCATAGTTGCACAGCATTGTTGGTTCACGCAGACAGCGTTAGTTAGCCGGCGGCGACGGCTTTTTATTTTTTGGCGAAATGACTGATACAATCGGGCCTTGTTTTCCTAAATAATAAATGAGTCCAACTTTGCAATTTTAATTTAAAAGTAACATCTTTGCAGGATATTTCTGTATGTCTTTATTTTGTTTCACCGTGGGGCACTGTTTACAAACAGAGAGGGCGGAGCCTCCAAACCAAACCACGTTATTACCAGCTGTTCGCAGCCCGTTTTTCTAATCCTTTAATCTTTTCGATTTCTTGTCAGTGGATTATGTTTTAGGTTTAACTTTAAAGATTATTAAATACAAATACACATTCAATTAAATATTCATTAATTCACTGTCTATACCGGCTTATCCATGCCTGGGTCGCGGTGGGGCTGGAGCCTATCCTAGAGATCATTTGCGAGAGTACAGTCCCGAGTCTATCATAGGACAAACACACTCACATTCACACCTATAGTCTGTTCAGACAGTACAGTTTAGCAGAGCTGCATGTCTGTGGGAGGGAACAGACCTGAGCACCTGGGGGAAGACAATTATGAGAACATACAAACTCCAGTGGGATCTGATCCTTCCAGCTGTGAGCCAACAGTGGTAACCACCAGGCCACCTTGTCACTGAGCAACTTTTTCATGCTTGTTGAAACGGTAAAGTCACATTAGTAAAATGGAGATAGAACACAAATAAAACACAAGTGCATATCACCATCAAAACGATGTCAGTGAGTGGCTTTCAAGTACACTAAGTATTAGACATATGTTAAGACATATTTAATACCAGTTAACCACTTTGTTGCTATTATTTAAAAAAATATATTGTTTTTTGCTTTAAGAAATAAGTTTTGCTTCATATAGCCACACATTGAAATAGGTTGTTGAATTTATTTTGGCAGTTCCTCTGTAAGACTTGTTTGCAGTCTCTCTATTTCACTAGATGCTAGCTTGGAAGCTCCCAATTAGGGCTCTGTTGGCAGAGAAGTGCAGTCAAGGTGTCTCTAAAAGTATAAATTGTAAGTTTACAGTGTCTTGTCTGTGACAGGTGCATTTTTAGTAATCAATAGCTAAGCCATTTCTATTTAGATAAAACAAAGAACACCCGTCTCCTAGAAATTGCTCATAATGTATCCTCTTTCAAAATTTTTTGTAACGGTATTAGGGTTAAAAATATTTAACCCTAGTATCGTTTAGCTGCTCCTTGTGATTGTTGAGATTCAGACCTTAGAAAACCAGGTCACAGGCCTAACCTCAGTTTGTGTGTCAGTAGGGCAAGTGTGTGTCCTTAAAACGGCAGTGAGCTTTAACAAATTAATCCGTTAATGTGCTTTGCTTGTAGGGAGCTGAACGTGGTTGCAGGTCTCACCTTTTATTTATAAAAATTATAAGCTGTTGATATTAAGCTTAACTTTAGTTTCTTTTGGTGGCATGACATTATAACCAATTTAGATTTACCTAACTATAAATCACAACAGTTTCAGAGCCATTTTCCCCAGCAGCACTATTCTATGGGAAGGTTTTTAGCCGCTGTGCATCCATGTGGCGGTTTCTCACACCCATACTAAATGTAGCATCTTATTGATGGAATCCCAGTTTCCTAGACGATGGATAGCTGACGGGGAGGGGGGAAGCATATATTTACTGGTCATACGAATGGGCATGTATACATGCATGGATCTTCGATATCCTGCACTTTTGACATTGGTGGGTGGATGGTCAGTGATAAAGGACTTGCAGTGCGACGTTTCATGGCATTTGTCAAAAAGTTGCGTTTTCATTTCATGTTTCATTTCACGATAACTTAAATCTTAAAGACCTTTTTATTATGATTTACATTCGACACTTTACTGTATGTAGGTATTTCGAACGATTGTATTTTTCCTACTTGTTGTATTTGTTGTATTGTTGTTTGTTGTACAGTTGATATTGTAGTTTTTTGTTGTACAGTAGATAGTAGATAGTGTAGTATTTTGTTGCACAGTAGATAGTACATATTGTAGTATTTTTCTTTTTTTTCTCTCTCACTTATATATTTATATAGAACTCGGCATCAGGGTGAACAGCAAAGGAAGAATTTCATTGCACAGAGGAACTTGTTTTTCTTTGCTGTACATGACAATAAACCTTGATTGATTGATTGATTGATTGATTGATTGATAAAGTGCAAAGGGATGTTAGTTGTGTGATAGTGATATTCTTGCATACCTTTGCAACTAATTTATTGTAAGATAGCATTTGGCTGCATATTTTTTCCACCATACCTTCATCTTTGACACAAGTTTCCTAATCTTCTACTATTCTCACCCTCCGTAGCTCTTTGGTCGGGCTGTCCAGTGTTGTAATGGACCAACACACAAGCTCGGGGAAACGCATCCGCAAGCCCTCCCTGTTGTATGAAGACTTTGAGAGCCCTTCTCTGCCACACACAATGCCCCAGGGTCCCCCTGCCCCACCACAGCCCCCTGTGAAGGACCCTAATCGTCCTGGCCACTTGACCAATCAGATACAGTACCTCCAGAAGATGCTGATGAAGTCTCTGTGGAGGCACCACTTTGCCTGGCCCTTCCACGAGCCCGTAGATGCATTCAGGCTTAACCTACCGGTAGGGTTCAATGTAGGGGAATTATCAAGAAGACGTTCCACTTTCATTTATCTAAATGTTACTGATGGCCTATTCTGACTATTCATATGTCCCCTTTTTTCTGCCATTTTTTTCCCCCAGGATTACCATAAAATTATCAAACAACCCATGGACATGGGGACCATCAAGAAGCGCCTGGAGAACAACTATTATCGCAGTGCAAGTGAGTGCATACAGGACTTCAACACAATGTTCACCAACTGCTACATCTACAACAAGGTAGGTTAAAAGGTTAAATTAGCATATATTTATCAGTCCTTTTTGATGTTTTGAGTCTCATATTTACCCCCGAGCAAAAATTGACACCATGTCACAATTACCATATTATCTGGATCTTACGCGCTTTTAGTATGAGCTAAACATGTTAATTTTGTCTAGGTATCTATATTACTGAAATTGTACTAATAAAATTGTCATTGTTATTTCTTCTATCAGATGTCTGGAATAAATGACAAATATCCAGCATAGATTGTAAGCACAGAGTTGTAACATGTCTTTGTTATAGCTTCTTTGCAGTGTGCTAAAGTGTTATGAATTCTATTTTGTCAGCCAACAGATGACATTGTGCTGATGGCCCAGTCTCTTGAGAAGATCTTTCTCCAAAAGGTGGCCCAGATGCCCCAGGTGGAAATTGAGCTGCCTCCTCCAGCTCCACGGAACAAAACCAGCAGGGGAAGAGGTCGCAAGTCTCACAGTAAGTCAGACAAAGACTTCTTCTGAAATTGTTTTATATTCCAGTTTTATCCCTGGTAGATTTGTATTATTATTGGGCCCAACACGTACAGGTTTTTCTTCAAGTAAGCATTGTATTCTATCTCCATGATAGATTTCATATTGGAAACAATTTAATCTGAGCTAAATTTTCATTTAACATTATTTTCCAGCATCAAGGGCTCAGCAGGTGCCAGCAGTGTCCCAGTCAGCATATTCCCCCTCTTCATCAGATACTGGGGATTCTATGCTCGCCAACTCCCCCCAGACTGTCCTGACCAAAAGCATTCCTCCAGCGAACATCATGGGCTTGCCCCCCACACAGCCCACAACCAAGGTACAAACACAGCATACACAACTTTTCAAGGATAATCAATGTTTGTTTGTTTCTATTAATCATTTCCTTTTATCTGTAGAAGAAAGGCGTAAAACGTAAAGCAGACACCACCACCCCATCCACCATGGGACTGACTGTTGGCATGTCAGGTGGGACGCACATGGTGGGCTTGGGGAAGGGAGGCCACGGGGGCCAGGTCCACGATTCCTCCATACACGCAGTCTCCTCCCTGGGAAGCATGAGCATGGAGACCCCGCCTGGAATGGGCCTGGTCAGGAGCACTGCAGGTCCTGTGTTGCTTCAGCCCATGATGGCAGGCACTGGACGCAGAGTGGGCAGCGGTCGCCCCATCAAACCCCCAAAGAAGGACTTGCCAGATTCTGTACAACCCCAGCTATCAAAGAAGGGCAAACTTAGCCCACAGTTGAGGTACTGCAGTGGGCTTCTGAAGGACATGTTGTCGAAGAAACATGCAGCATATGCCTGGCCTTTCTATACACCTGTGGACGCAGCAGCACTGGGCCTTCACGACTATCATGACATCATTAAGTGCCCCATGGACCTCAGCACTATCAAGGTGACGTCTCATGCTTTTAAATAGTGGAATCACAGAGAGAAGGCATTGGAGTGGAAAATCTATAATCTAAATTGCAAAAAAACAGACTTACTATAAATGCTATTGAGTATTAACATTTTGATTCTTAAATCTTCACCAGAGGAAGATGGACTTCCGTGAATATAGAGATGCACAGCAGTTTGCAAGCGACGTCAGGCTTATGTTCTCCAACTGCTACAAGTATAACCCACCTGATCATGATGTGGTGGGCATGGCTCGGAAGCTGCAGGTTTGTTTTGTCAAATTGTGCTGTCAGAGCGGCATGCTGTCTAGAATTAATGTGTTCTCCGTTTATCTCACTTTTGTGTTTGTCGTTTTCTGCCCAGGATGTGTTTGAGTTCCGCTTTGCCAAGATGCCAGATGAACCACACATGGAGCACCCTGCCATGTCGATGAGTGGCCATCCTTCATCCTCCTCGTCCTCTTCTTCCTCCTCCTCCTCATCCTCCTCTTCCTCTACGTCGGAAAGCGAGCCCAGCAGCGAGAGTGAAGAGAGTGAGAGCAGCCCCAGCTCAGATAGTGAGGAAGAGCGAGCACATCGCTTGGCCGAGCTACAGGACCAGGTATGCACACAGGTAAGCATGACAGTAATTATTACTTCTCTTTTAAACATTTGTCACAGTGTAACATCCAATTGAATATTTTTTTTTTAGTTTTATCCTGATTTGAGTGACAAGGCTGTTCTTGTCGCGTTTACCTCCCTGCAGCTCCGTGCCGTTCATGAGCAGTTGGCTGCCCTCTCACAAGGCCCTATTGTTAAGCCCAAGAAGAAAAAAGAGAAGAGGGACAAAAAGGACAAGAAGAAAAAGAAGAAGCTGGATAAGCGTAACAGAGGGAGTCGAGGCCGAGCTGGCTCAGAGGAGTGGAAGATGCCAAGCAAGATGATGAAGAGCAAGTCTGCCAGAGGAGGTGGCTCTCAGAGCAAGAAAAGCCAGGGGAAGAAGACTAACAAGAATAGCAAGTAAGTGCACTAATAGGCAACCGCGCTCACAGAGGGAAGCCATTGCATCACCTTATATTGACTTATACTGTGCAACCGTGTGCTTTCGAAATGACAAGAAACTGTGCCGGGATGCACTATGAACAAGACAATTGAGTGTTTTCTCAGATCCACTTTTCTTGTCCTGCGAGCTCCGCTTTACAGTTCAGGATTTTACATCTGTGCATCCCACAATGCAACATTTTGATATTTGTATCCTGTTACATAGCAGACAGAAAATACAAGGAGATACTGTTGCACAATAGAAATCAATGGATTGTGATGCTATTTTTTAAGTCTCAGGAATGAGTCGGTTCCCTCTCTCCTATTTCGCCCACATTACCAGATTCCATAAAAAACACACACTGCATCATCCTTCTAATGCTATTTAGAGTGATGTGATTAAAAATGGCCAACAGTTTGAAAGAGAGTAGTTTTTCTCCCCCCATCTTTTTGTCATGATGGTATTTCTTCTCCTTAAATCTATAGGACCACAAAGACGCCATTCTACGCCCCACTGGCTGCTCCCATTATCCCCCATTATGACTCAGAGGAAGAGGAGGAGATTGTGCCCATGACCTATGATGAGAAACGGCAGTTGAGTCTGGACATAAACAAACTGCCTGGAGAGAAGCTGGGTCGTGTAGTTCACATCATCCAGTCCAGGGAGCCCTCACTCAGGGACACAAACCCTGAGGAGATAGAGATCGACTTTGAAACACTCAAGCCATCCACGCTGAAAGAGCTCGAGCGTTACGTCATGACGTGTCTGAGGAAGAAACCCTGTAAGCCTTACGGTGAGCAAGGTGGCTGACAGAAGTTCCTCTCACTGATTTCAGTTGTACTTATTTCTTATAAAGCACTTCAGTTCTGACCTGCACAAAATCAAATTGTGATTATTGCAACACATTGGTGTGAACATTGTATTTTGTGACAGTGTGTTGGTGCGGTGGCTCTTGTCATAATAACAAGGCTCTGTGCCAACAGTATTTAAAACCTAAATAATATTTTTACATGCTATAAATATTTAGATCAGCTGCTTTTATGGACTGCACGTGAACGCTTCCACCTGCCATTGATGGATTACACAGCTGTAATGATAGCAGTTTAGATTGCATGCATTTGCATTGTTAAATATACAAATGAAAATATGGATGTATATGATTTTATCTATATATTAAAATAAACTGCAACTTATTGCAATTAGATGATCACGTGACCAAACTGTAATTTACATATTTAGATTGTGCTGCACTACATTCACTGCATAGAACCCAGGTTTACAATTCCCCCCTTTTTCAGTAGCAAAGAAAGGCAGCAGTGGGAAATCTAAGGAGGAGCTGACTCTGGAGAAGAGGAGGGAGTTGGAGAGGAGGCTACAAGATGTCAGTGGACAGCTAAATTCTGTCAAGAAGCCTCCCAAACCTAAGGGTGAGCTCACATGTCCTTTTATTTGTTTCTATGTGCAAGAGATATGCAAACTGTTCCTGTCGAAAACTGTAAAATGAACGGCTCTCTTCTCACTCCTCACTGTGTGCAATAGTCTCTAAGCTCTTTTTCTTCTTTCTGACTTCAGCAGAGAAGCCTACCACCGTTGAGACTCACGCCCAGCCCTCACGACTCAGTGGCAGCAGCTCCAGCTCCGACTCATCTTCCTCTTCATCCTCATCCTCGTCCTCAGACACTAGTGATTCAGAATCTGGTTGAGAACTGAGCAAGATCGAAGGGAAAAACGCTGGCAACTCAGGGACTTGGGCTGGCCCCAGACACAACACACCCTGAATGCGCTGTTTATTTCCCATGGCACGAACACTGCAAAGTGGACTGCTAAGATGAGGATGTACACCGTTTTGAATGTGGGATTGAAGGATGTGAAAGAATGTCTCTGGATAGTCTTAGAACCCAAACACTAAATGCCTTGGTTTCTCCTTCTGCCCCCGTTGTAAATACTTGTACAAATTTATGTTTCTTTTATAAAGAAGAATTTTATGGTGATCCCCTAAAGAGGGAAGTGGAATAATGAAAGCTGTGGAACAATGGGCCTAACTCCAAATCTGCATTTGCTGGCCTCATGCTGCGTCTTCTGTGTTTAGGGAACGGAGTGTTATTTATTTGTTTGTTTCCTCAACCCACATTTCAGAAGTTACTGGGATTTGGAACTCCTTTTAGTCACAAACCTGCTTGTCTAGCATCTAGCCTACTGCCAACCTTGACTGCAGAGCAATGCATAGTCTTAGCCTTAATAACGTAATTGTTAAACGCTGCAAGATTAGAATCCCTAACAGGTTTATCAGGTGTTTACCACAAACAGGTTATTAAAGAGTTTGAAGCTGGCTACAGCTCAAGTTGCAGTTGTGTCTTCACCTATTGTTCTTGGGTTAAGTATGTTTGACCTTGAGCTTTACGCCACGGTCTGTTTACATCTTCAAAAACTGGCTGTGTTCTATCTCTTCTACTCACACTTCAGTAGTTACTGTAAATCATAGTGTTTACCTGATCAAGTGTTGGTGCCTCTCAAACCTTTGAGTAATTCGCTAAACCACCTGGATGTGGCAAATCAAACTGGCAGTGCTGTACTTGAGGATTCATAACTGAACCACTGGTAGTATAGAAATTACTCAAGTAAAAGATTTGTAATTTATTAAATCAATTGGTTTATTTAATCTTGTATGACCTAATGATTGTGAACTATCACATTTATTTTTCTTGCGTTATTTAAATTACTGAAACTAAGTAAAGGTTTGTTGAAGAAATCCCTTGGATATGTGACACTGAGTGGAACCGGAACAGATCAACTATTTTCCCCACAGAGATGAAAGTTTGGCACAGAATCCTCAGATCCATATTTGAAGCTATATCTGAATGTTTGGTCAAAGATGAGACGCTTGTGTGTGTGCGTGTATATATATAACCTGTATTTGACTGTTGCACAAACTTGTATTCCTGCTGTCTAATCTACAGTATATGTTTATTTTTGTTGTTTGTTTGTTTTTCTTTTCCTTTTCTACATGCTGTGTTTCTCTTTTGAGTTAAGTCGTGTTCTTTCTGAAGAATATTTCAGGAGGATTGCAGGCCTCCGTTCAAGCCTCCGATGCCTTCCTCTTGGAAACAAACCTTTCGTTTCACAACTGTGTTCATTAAAATAATGTTTTCTGTGTAGAACCATGAGTTTGATGTGGGTTTCTGGACAAAGTAGAGGCTGTGCACATTTACAGACCTTAATATTTAAGTTTTTCAATATGTTGGTTTAAAAATATCATAATTAATATTCAAGTTAAATTCATTTGCACTAATGGTAAAAACAACACAAGAGGAATAACAGTACTTGGTCAAATCCTTGGGCAAATTGTAGACTACAATAACACAGACATGGTATTCAAAGGAAAAAGACGCCCCAGCTGCCATGCATATGTGAATAAGTGCACAGAGTCCTAATCAGAGACGTGAAGCAGCCCAACTCGGGGATTTGTCTCTGACGTAGTTCTATATGACCTCATCAAACTCCATCACCACATCCCACTCAGGCAAGGGTGAACATGAGGTAAGGCAGTCCTGTGTGTCTACTGACGCGGTGGCAGTGGTCTCAGAAACTGCCAACTCATGTTGTTGGCACCAGACTTCTGAGTAGAAACTCTCTGATGTGGGTCCATCTGATGAGAGAAACATGAGCCCGACTTTTGTTAATGTTTCATATGAAAAGACCAATAGAGCACTAACTCTTAGCTTTTACTGTGCAATTATTATCTTCTGTTGCGTCCAATAATATCTTTGCTGACCTGTTTCTCCAGGGAGATCGGGTACGATGCCGAAAAAGTCCCTGAGGTCATCGACGATGCTCGCAGCTGCAAAGAAAATGCCCAACTATAAAGTGTAAATCAACTCATTCGCCCTGAGAGACTTTCTGCAGCTCTTAAAAATTCCTGCAAAAAAAAAAAATTCCCAAAATAGAACCCCCTCCCGCCCCCACACCTTAAATCAGGGGTTTTCAACTGGTATTTGAGGTATTTCAGGTGTGAGATCTCACAAATTATACAGAAAAAGGTTCATCCCAGGCCAACAGGTGGTCCATGGGACAACATAGTCTGAAAACCCCTAACCCAAATGACTGCATGAGCTTAAATTGTTGTCTTGGAGAACATTACTTAGAAATAAGACGTTGCACATCCTTTCCGCGCTTCCATGAACTGTGTCAGTTTTGGTGGATTTGTCGTGTACGTACGTGTAAACTCGGGGACGTAGGCCGCAGACTCTGCCGTTTTTTGAGTGAGCTCAGCGATCAGCTTGTGGTATGTCCTGGAGGGTTGTCTCTCAAAATATGGCTCCTCTGGAACATCACATGCGCCTGCCTCTGCATTTTGTTTTTTGGTCTCATCGATTCGGTTCTGATACGAAGATCTCGATGGTTTGTCCCCAGAGTCGTCCTGTAGATGGTGTGCCTGACCGTCATTCAGGTATGTGGCCATGGATGCCCCCCCATGCAGGTCTCCTCTCATTTCAAATGGGTACTCGGCCACACAGCTTGCTTGCATCATTGCATTTTTTCGTATAATCTCATCGATTCTTTTCTGGTAGGTGAATCTGTCTTTTCTCCCTTTCGAGTTCGTACATGATGTGTGTGCCACGCCATTTTTTTGTCTCAGGTCCTCTATCAGTTTCTGGTACTTCATTTTTGTCTCCTCTATGTTCTGCGTCAACACTATAAATAAGTTGTCTGAACGTTGGAACGTTTCATTATGATGTCACTATGATGTCATAGCCATGAAATCTATTCGCGCTAACATGGTTTCGTGTTGACGGTTAATTACACCCGCCGCGAAACCCGGAAGTATTAAGTGGAGGCGCAGAAAACCGTAAGATTGTTTGTCCGTAAAGGTAAACACACCCGTTTAACTCTCTTTTGTGCTGTTCTGCAACAGAAACAAAAACGCAACAGGTTGTTTTTTTCTGGTTTTATTTATTATCAATCTGTGCCGACGGCATTTTCTCTGAGCGCCAAAAGTGTGAAGTCGTTGGCGGTTGCAGGTAACTGTAGCTAACGGTAGCTAACTGTAGCTAATTAAAACGTTTAATCGTCTTTATCTCCATATTTTTTTTTAGGAAACATGTTGGTTGTTGCTACAAAGTTTAAGCGTGATTCTCTTAAGAAGCCTCGCTTTTCGTTTGGACCGCTAAAGTATGCAAATTCAAATCCGGCTTAGTAAAAGTTTCCATTAGCATATTTGACATTATTAAATTGCGACGCGGGAAAGATACTGTATGTAATGTACTGTGGAAATCATTAAAACATGATTTGAAAGAAATATAGACAAGTAAAATGCTCGTTGGTTACAATGTGGAGAAATATGCACAAATGAATAAAATTTTCAGATAAGATAAACTTTTATTGATCATAATCTGGGGATATTCACAGGATGTAGCAGCTCTGAAAGTACAGGTAGAAAAACGATTGAGATATAATTACAGAAAAGACACAATAAGAAATCGAACAATAACGGATTAAAACATGTAAATTATGAATGAACAGATGATATTTATTTAGCACAAGCCTTCATATTTACTGTGGTAAGCCAACAAGTGATTGGAGTTTTATATCCCAAGTTTGAACACCAACGCTAATGAATAGTTTTTAAAACTACCTCTGATTTAAAATCGAATTGATTTGATCGATTGATAACAAATCCATGTGAAAACAAATGTTTCCAAGCAGGAACTGATGGTGCATGCATGCTTTCAATGTAGTCTACCATTTCATATATGAAGTCCTGGGCTTGAAGCATTGAAATTTCCTGATTTAACAACAGAAACGATAAAAGTAAAACAATACAGACACATTTCAATGTGACCCACCGATTATATGTGCACCCTCACCATTTCACACAGAATTAATTACAACGAAAGACAGCAGTTTTGATTTCCTTCAAATTTCTCTCTTGATGTTGTCGTACAGATTTCCCCACAAGGTATTGTGACGTATTTGTTATCATTGGAAACATTCGGCTTTTTACAAGAATTTAATATGTGATATTTTGAAGGTGGACATATTGCCACAGATTGGAATCAGTAGTCAATAGTGCAGCCATCTCTCAAATGTATTTATGGCCATTTTTTACTATATTTTGAAGCCACAATATAAAAGAATGCTTTTAGAATCCCTTTTGTACTGTGTGTGTGTAGAGTACAGAAACTAAAAGCTGCTTCAACATGCTTTATATGAACCCTGGCTACAGTAAGCAGGCCTCTCTTTGGAGATCTTACACGTCTCATTAACTCATACCATGAAGGTAAATCAGATATGTATTCTGGTCCCAAACCATCCAATGCTTTGTGAAAGTGTAATCGTATTTTAAATTTGATTCATTGACCAAACTCTGCAGTATCTTCTGAATGACTTGCGGCTGCCTCCTTTTTGGTGAGATACACCATCGCAGCAATCAAACCTAAAAATAAATGCATAACGTAGTTTAATAAAACTTGACTCAGCATAAAATTATTATTATTATCAATTTGGCTACATTTTTGAGATTATTATATGGTCCTGTTGTAATTGGCTTCATGTGACCATTAAAGTTTACGACCGTGTTTAGAGCTAATCACAAATTTCTGTCTTGGTATTTTGCTACCAATGAAATTGATCATGGGGGAGCAGGCTAATCGTTGGGGTCCAAACAGGAAGCGCAATGGTTGCAAAGAAGACATCTGTCCAAATGGGCCCAGGCAGGCCCAGTAGTTACAAAATGGAATGCTGGAGGGCAGGTTGCAAATGTTGTAGTCCTCACTTATCAACACTAGGTGGCACGCATTAGTCAGGTATTTTGAAATTAAGGCTTGTGCTGTGGGGGCTTTGTTGTCATTGAGTGCTGATTGGTTTGTGTTGTGAGGAAATAAATGCTGATCCGTCTGTGGTTGGAAGCACAAAATTGCACAATGATGATGAATTCCTTTTCAGTGCTGCTGTTTATTTTT
The DNA here is from genome assembly GCA_900303265.1 of Brotula barbata. Classification (NCBI taxonomy): domain Eukaryota; kingdom Metazoa; phylum Chordata; class Actinopteri; order Ophidiiformes; family Ophidiidae; genus Brotula; species Brotula barbata. The sequence goes on from OMNV01012399.1 coordinate 38,683, forward strand.
TCTTCAAGCACACAGTGACAGTAAGTATGGTAATAATACATTATTCGTACCTGTCATGATCATAAAGTACCATAAAGATGCACTTGAGTGAATGCACAGATATGACATTCAAAAAATTAGTCACTTAATTGCTGATGTTGACTTTGACTTCAGAGCTGATGAAGCCCTGAAGAAGACCTTTGGATGAGAGGCAAAATGTCTTCAAGCGTCTTCTACCAAGTCCATCTGTCCTGGATTCAACCCGTCATGGATAACCAGGAGCTGCATGACTGAAAACCTTCACAGACTTCAAAAGTAAAATCATTTCTTGTTTCTTATCGGCATTTACACTTTAGGATACAGTTTTCAGAGCGACAAAATCTGTATATTAAGTCAACAATCTGAACATCTTTATGACAAAATACAGACCGAACATTTTAAAAACATTACAATTTATTACTTATTTTATTACAGTTTTAATATACTGACAATTAAAATGTAATTTTTTCCTCAAAATCGCTTTTTGAATTTTTATTTGTAAAATAGTGGAACTAATACTTTGTTGTATTTGTTGCAATTATTGGATTAATAGTGTGTATTTTGCTTTGGTCATATAGTGACGAAAAAGTAACTAGTTAATGAAACATACCGTTTTAAGCCTCTAATTTGTAAATATGATGTCACACTTTGCCTATAACAGATGCTATGCTATACTATAACAGATCTACTTCTCTCTTTATCCACAGTAGATCCATCTCTGTTGTTTTTTTGTCCATTTGTGTTGCCAAAAATTGACTCTGTCTTTCATTTTGCTACTTTGCCAGCAAGCTACAATTCCAGAACTAAAATAACATTTTGGTTGTTTGCCTGCCAAACTGGTTGATGGAGCCACAAACACTGACAGCCAACATTTTAGCTGAATAATATTTGGTCCAGGTTTATATTGAGCATAGACACCAGCTTTCCTCAGAAACGTGACAACTGAACATTGCAATGATTATAATACTGTTTTATGTCTTTTTCTCCAGGACAACAAAAAATATGACAGCGATGAGCTGCTGTACGTCGACCCAGTCACCTATGAGGCAGATCAGGTCCCAGATTCTGGACTGGCAGAATGTATTTATCCATTGGTGCCTGCAAGTGGGACACCCCATGTACTATCAAGGGCGAACAGAATCCTCCAAAATCCATTGGTAAGAGTTTGATCCTCAGGTAGAAATGAATGCAGCTGGTTGCGGCACTGGAAGATATGAGGGTAGGACCGTATGAGATCCATTATAATTTTCCCAGACAGATCAATGATTCATGAACTAGCATTCACACTCACAGATAAAGAGGGAGAGAGAGATAAGAGAGATGAGAGACAAGGAAGAGGAGAGAGAATAGGGAGAGAGATGCTGTCACCGAACAGGGAAACGTTTCTCTGCTTTTCATTTTAATTTGCCAGAGAGAAAATGAAACCACAAGACATCATTTAAATGTCCTGTGGTTTCCCAAATTGTGTGTTAAATTCAATGATTCTGTTTTCCGTGATGTGGAAATCAGAGGACCCCAGGGTGGGAAGATAATGACCTACACTAACATCTTATCTGCGTGTGTCCCTCAGTCATGCCCTAAGATGGTTATTAGATGTACAGTGCCAGTATATAAGCAGATGTTTAATTGTTGGGATATTGGAGGAACATTTGCAAAATACATACAAGATGCACAATGTTTACATTTATTGATCTCAATCAGTGTCGTACAAATGAATGTCAGTTCCCACCAGTGGAGTTTTTCTGTTGAATGCAACCATCGTGCGTGGCTTTGTACCAATAATTTAACTTCAAATGCAGAAAACGTGAATGCAATAGTAATAGCAGTTCAATGTTTGTTTGAGAAATTTTTCTCCCACTAGTGTACTTGCAACGTTTGATATTAACTTGATCTATTTGTAAATCGTAACATTTCTAGAGCATAAGTTGCCAATAATGATAGAGTTAGATGAAAACAAACTCTCATGCCCCCTAGGAATCAAATAGCAAACATACACAAAACTTTAAATCAGTTATTGCCCAATCGTGATTAGCAGACTAGTTTGAGTGATTTAGCTGATGGCTTGTATGTCTAATTTGGGCCTTAAATGAAATATTGTAGCTGCTAATATTTGGCAGGATATGTATCATTTGATTGACTTTGATCTGGTTTATGATTTTATGATTTCTGCTAAATCAGACATTTAGAACAGTATTGTTCTATGTGAATATAAATATATATGTATATTTTTATGGAAAATAGATAGACCAAACTAATTTCTGGTCGAAGTTGGATGAGAAGTCGAAAACTTTTATTGAAGCTATTGCAGTAAGGACACTGTGTCTGGAGTTGGACATTTTGAAGGACAGATTGTCTGTACCTGTGCTTCAAGGTTAGTTTGCTCATTATGAGGAGTTGTTACACTGTGTGTGTGTGTGTGTGTATAGTATACTGTTTACATATACATATATTCTGTATATGTATGTGTGTGTATGTTTATATATTATATTATGTCATATTGTTATATTGGTTGGTTATGTTTTATATTATATTGTGCAATATTATATATATAATATATTATATAATATTATATTCTATGCTTCTATTATAAGTATTGTTGTTTTTGTTGTTGTTTGCTGGGGGACTCTGTTTCGTCTTTATGCATCTAGTTTTGATTTTTCTCTTCCACCTTCTATGATTTCAGTGGATTTCTTGAACATCTCCAGCACATTTTCTCTCATTTTACAATAACAGGGAAGAAAGCTCTGAGATGCCTTATGGCATATTTGGACAGGAGTGAATTTGAAGCCAACTGGACCTATACTTTAATACACATCAGACTTTAAAAACCTAAAGGGGAACAAAATATTCTTTCTGGTGTGTTTGTTAAGCCCTCCTAACAGCAGCCTGCGTGATTACCAGTGAGTGTAAAATTCATCAGTCCTCCTGCAGCTCAACTAAATAATGTTTGTCGTGTTTGCTACTTGTGTTTTAATGCGACGATGGAACAGCAGAGCTTCCAAAATGCTTCTGTTCTCTGTCGGATTTATTTGGCTCAGGTCTGAATCTAATTATTTTCACAGTGATGGATGAGATAGCTGGCACATTTTAATATGGAACGATGCAGAGTTTCTGGGGGAATGTGAGGGCTCCACATTCTGGAAATGCTGCAGCTTTGATTTTGGAATAACATTATGGTCAAAAGATGTGGAAATAACTGAAGCTCGGAGAAAAAGAAAACACATCTTATGTTTAAAGTTGAGGTTGGGTGCAAATTCTACATTAAGGAGAGTGCAAACTTTGTTATAGAGACGATTAAACCCATTCAATTACAGTAATGTCATCATTAAAACCAATGATGTAAAGTAACAAAGTAAAAATACTTCACTATATTACGTGCAGTATGTTTTAGGAGACTTTGCACTTCAGGAGAGTTTAAGTATTGAAGTGAATAATTTCTTTTCCCTAACAGCATGTCCAAGGGAACATCTTTACTTTTACTCAGTTGCTTTTGTTCAGACAGGTTGTTTTCTCCTTACAAAATGGATTCTAAAGTAGGAGATGTTTACACACTGGGAGACATAAGATGGTAAACAAATAATATTGGTAAAAATGACAACATCTGTACTGTGAGTGGAGTTTCTTTGGTTTGAGTTCTTCCTTTTCACGATAGCTGGAATGTAAAAAAATAAATAAAGTTGAATCACAACGCTGCATAGAGGAGGCTTGACAGTCCAACTCATTGAATGTGTCCTCCAAAGTTTCAATCAACATTTTAAAAGTTTCATTCAAGAGATTCAAGGAAACTGAAGATGTGCTGCATATTTATCTTTGAATATATCTGGAGTGTTTCTGAGATTATAATTTAGTTCACCTGAAGACATCACAAGGTAAAAATTTCAAGGTAGAAGGGAGTTACTTTATAATCCAAAAAAATACTTTTGATACACAAGTAAGATATATTATCTATCTAATTGTGATACATTGTGACAACACCACTGATTTTGTCTATTTCATAAAAAGCTGGTGACTAAGTGGCTCCAGGGTTGGGGTGTTTGTTGGTTTTGGCATGTATGTAACCAAAAATGCTGACCGTTCCAACGGCCAGGCTTGGACACGGCCCATAGGAAAGTTGAAGCGTAGGCTTTGTGGATACAACAAGAAAGAGCATGCTGGGTAGAAAAGATATGCTCTCTACTCTGTTTCTATATATTTTCCTCCTCTCACCCATCCTTTCTTTAATGATATGATAGAAAACAGTCTGGTCCATTCTTCCATTTCTTATCTCCTGCTTCCTCTTCCGTTCTGTACCATCCAGTGCCGCCATTTGTCAAAGTTCACCAGACCAAGCCGGCTGGCAATGGGGAGCGCTCAGTGCCTCGATGCATCTCAATGGGCTTTTACCCTCGGGAAGTCACGGCCCGCTGGCTGAGGGACGTGATGGAGGTCTCCGCTGATGTCTCATCCTCCGCCGTCCTGGCTAACAGAGACTGGATCTTCAGCCTTCACTTCTACCTGGAGCTGGAACTCAGCAGAGGGGAGAGAGAGCTCAGCAGCCTGGAGGATTGTCGGGTTTAAACACAGCTTTCAGTTAACTGTAATGACTCTATTTAAGGCACTTGTCTGTGTGTTTAAACAAAATCCAAAACATTAATACAGCAAAGTGAGCTGCTGAACAACTGACTGGCATATTTTGACTTCTTGGCCTTAGACTTAATCATTGGTATGCTGATCTAAGATCTATGAACTAATTAGTCTGTCACTCATCTTATTTCTGTCCCTCAGACACCTCTGCACTGGATGCCAAATTGCTGAATTACGAAGTCGGGATGATTTTCCTTATCGCCTTCATAGCGTCGACAGGTGGAGCCGTCTATTATTCGTGGAAACAGATGTGTGTGTTCATGCTGCTGCTGCAAGTATCATGAAATATTGAGCCCCTGTGCAAGAAACCATCCAGAAAATAAATCAGCACCTATTATACTTTTTAGACAAATGTGATCTTCCAGGATTATAGGCATTCTTGACGCGCAGATGAATAATACATGCAGTAATAACGCCATGCCGTGCCAGCGAAGGACTTAGCTGGCCTTAGCAATGCTTTGTCTCTCTCTACCCGCAAACAGTCCTTCACAGAAACACAGACCTGCTGTCAGCCATGCCTTAGCTACAGCGGTAAACAACAGTGTGGGAAAGCAACATGCTGCTGGCTTCGCACAGCTCCACCTCATCCTCAAAACAAAGAAACAAGGGTGCGACAAGGTTTCACGGACAGTAGATGGATGGATGGATGGATGGATGGATGGATGGATGGATGCATAGATAGATGCTTTATTAATCCCGCAGGAAATTCAAGTCATCCAGTAGCTAATAACAAAACAACAACAATAATGATAAAAGAAGCATAGGATATAATATGTAATGTAAATAAATTTGCGTCATGTACTTTGTCTTTCTACTTTGTTGTTTTGTCAGGCTCGGTGTATTTGTATTTTGTATTTTGGAGGTGTAGCACATCCAGAAAAACAAACCGAGCCCTTGCTTTTCCACCACCACCTGTTCATTCCCATGCCACTCAGTGACTCTGTGAATGATTAATTCTGATACGAGCACTGAGGCCTAATCAGAGTATTTTGGAGGCGGTGGGGAAGCTATAAGAGCTTTCCATCATTACTTCTCAGGCGGCACCTCAGGGTGAAACACTGACTCACTACTGCGAATATGGCACGTCTGTTCTGCGCCGTCCTGGCTGTGCTGGCTATGCTGGCCGTTTTGTCTCCTGGGTCATGTGAGGAGAAAAACTTTATGCAGCGGGCTGGTGTGGCTTTTAATGCCAGACAATACCAGTCTTTTCTTACCGTGTCCAATGGAGAGCTCTTCGGGAACTGGACTTGGCCAGAGATGTGTCCCGATGAGTTCTTTGCTGTTGGCTTCAGTTTAAGGGTAAACACACACCTATTCATTATTTTAAACTTTCTGTTCTGCTGCGGTCCCAACTTTTACAGCAAAGCTGACAGTTGATTTGATTCAGATTAAAAAAAACCAAACAAAAATAAAACTGGTATATCCAGGTCTTGCAATTCATCTGTGACCTGTGTGATGTTTCCTCAGGTGGAGGATAACCAGTATGCGGCAGACGACACGGCCCTGAATGGAATCCGCCTCATCTGTGCCAAACACGGAATCAGAAACTTCTTGTACACCGTTGAGTCCCACACCGGCTAGTGAGTAACCAAAGTAACACAACATCGGGTACCCATCCTGAAGAATTTCCTTTGAGTTGAATTAATTTCTTTTTGTCATCATCATCCTTAAGGTAGCAACTTTATTCAATAGCATCAACCAAACTTTATCAAAGTGTGCTACGCACAATAGAAATGTGTCGACAACACGCTATATTATTTTACAGGTATGTAATCGCACAACACATGTATTCCATTTGTACCATGGATGTAAAAAGCTTACATTAGCAGGCCTGTACGATAATTATGTAGGCCCAATATTCAAACAGTGTTGCCATACATCTATAATACTGCTGTGGCTATGCCTTCAACGATTGGTAATTTATTACAACTTTTGCAATGTTGGCTGCTAAACATACAAATATTTATTTATACAGCAAATATCTGGAGCTCCAAACCTGAACCTGGGGCCTGTCCTTAAATCTTTAATAATGTTGTTATTAACTAATCCACTAATGATTCCATTTTTGTTTCTACTTCTCGTGATCCTCTCAGATTTGATTTGGTTACATTCAACCTCTTCCTAAAAGAGCAACAGATCTATAAGTCTATCAAAAAATCAACTAAAAATCAACGTAACTGAGTCAATGAACAACAAATGAGAAACCTGACACAGAAGTGCTCCCATCAAATAGTTACATTTATCTCCAAGCACAATTTTCACCCTCAAATGACAACACAATGAGTCAGCTCAATGTTTTTTGCGTATTTATAGATTTCTATGATTGAGACTTGTGTCTGTGTGGAATGAAGGACTCCAAAATGCTTAATAAATCACCCAGTTGTTGAAGATGTGTCTCATCATTGCATTAATGATAAGACACATCTAGAATTGTTTATAATTAATTACAAATGTTCCCTGTTCATTTGGATTTCACAATTTTAATCGATTTAATGCAGTGTGTCAGTGTTTTCTTCTGGTCGAATGCTTCTACAGTTGTTTTTAAAGTTGGTGTTGTAAACATTTTAGATTCAATATTCAATATATCACTTCATTTAGAAAGGATTACTTATTTAGCCAATAGAACAATAAAAGATGCCGGCAATAGCATTACGTTTACAAGCATGTCTGCCCCATACCGAGACATATTTTCAGTTTTTTAATTAGTCATGCAGTTATTCGCTGCTTTGTCCCAATCTGTTCTGTGAAAGACATTCTTGATCCCGGGGGAGACACCTGGCTGCACTGGAAAGGTTAATTAAGAATTAGATAAATAAACTTAGATAGTTTAAAAGCAGCAGGAAGCAGGAGATTGACAATCCCCTGTTGTGTTCAAAGGGGAAATTAAAGCCAAGACTGCAAATGAGGTGTTCAGATGTTGAAATGTCTTCCGGTATCAGTAATTCATATCTTGGATCTGTCTTTAATCTCCCAAACTCCTGTGTAATCCACGTCCCTGCTCTCCTGTCCAGCTTCGGTGAGTGGTCCCAGCCTCAGTACTGCCCCAGCGGCGTGCTCACCGCCTTCCAGCTTCGCGTAGAGCCCCATCTCGGTATGTTTGGTGACGACACGGCTGTGAACAACATCAGGTTCCGCTGCAGCAGTAACCCCACCCTGGAGGGGCCCGGCACCGCCTGGGGCGAGTACGATAACTGGAGCCAGGAGTGTCACGAAGGAGGAATCTGTGGCATTGAGACCAAGATGGAGGAGTACCAATACGGCCTGGACGACTCCACCCTCAATGACGTGCGCTTCCATTGCTGTGTAAAACATCAGCAGGTAAGATGGACAACTTGAAACTGTTGCTATTGTCAATATCTGCAACACTAACTTGAGCACACACACACACCGGAAAATCCACCCGAAGAGTGGATGTAGTCAACGAGGCTCATGGTTTTAGGTTTGTAATGACTTTCACAGAATATTTCCCGTTTTTGTAAAGCCAGTGGTTTCACCTTGATTTTGTTTTTTGTCGTTGCTCTGTTGAAGTCAGCCACGAAAAACTTTTTTTGCACAGTTTTCACTAAATCCATATTTTGCTCCAGTGAGAATATTTCTGGAAACAGACGGAGAAATACTGAGATGAATATACTGCAGCGCAGTGCGCCATTATCCCCGAGCAAAATAAATGATATGGGACTAGTTATAAAATCAGACAAATCTCTACATTTATATTTAATCAAGTTATTTAATATTTCAAGCAAATGAAGCCTAAAATGGGAACTACTTGGCATGGAATCTGCTCATGGATCTTCTCCCTTCTTCTCTGTCTTGTTTGTAAAATATGTCCATAAATCTTCACGACTCAGTACCTAAACATGAAGCATATTCAAGATTTCACTTCCAAAGCGGTGCACATTTTGGCCGTCAGGAAGCTTTAACCTTTGCTCCGTATTTGGCCGGAGAGTCTTTGAAAAGTACGCCACAGTCAGTGTCACACAAATAACACACAGGACTTATTTGTGTTTCAAACAAACCCTCTTTTATTTTCTTGTGAAAAGCCCAAAGTCTCCAAAGATACCAAACGTATCAGGATGCATTCTGGGGAAATTTGTATAAAATGAGGCAGAGAAATTTAAAGGAATCAAAATTCCATCACTAATGGATTGTAGGATTAAAAAGAACTATCTCAAAAATTTTGATTTTTATGACCTTTGTATCTGGTATAATCAATTGTTAATGTGTTACTGATATGATAAAGTCTCACCAATGCTTAAATGTTTAAAAATTGGTTCTCATTAGACAGTGAGTCAGTGGGCCATGGGAGTGGAAGCGTTGGCTACCAGACATGAATTGCAGGAATCAAACCCAAAAAGAAGGGCTCGTTTGTGGGATTGAAGAAAAGGATGTGGACAAATTGGTGGCTGCTGCAGCTCAGGAAAATGATTCAGACATGCACATTATCTGCTCATCATTATCAGTACTCATGAGGCCTCATGTGTCTGTGCCAAAAAAAACATTTCTAGTAGCAGTTTAGCAGACATGTTGCTGTTTGCCTATAACGAAGAATTTCTGAAGGTCTTTCATAACACACAAGACTTTTTTAATTGACATTGCCGACTTAAGCATCCCCCCCATCTGAACATTCCCAGCGACCCTGACGCCACCACTCGTCTTCAGCTCTTTCTGCGCACTCGACGCTCTTTATTTACATAAACATTAGAGGCAATGATTAAAGTCCACAAACCACAAACGAGTCTGCAATGCGGCATCAAAGTGGGCAAACCGCCATCCATGAAAGAAGCTACTTTTTATTTCTACATGTTATTGGGTCGTCTGAAGTTCAGTGAGCCAAATCCAGCAACAAAGCAAATATTTTTTGGTTTCAGATGAAAGAGAGTGGACGTTAAGTATGACTACAGTCCGTGGCCTCTGTAGTCATAATGTGACCATTAAAATCAGACCCGGTCAGTATGTCTGTGTTTATGTTTTCCCTATTTAAACTCAATAGAATGCCAAGACTCTCTTCTCTGAAAAAGAAACTACTGGCAACTTGGAACATTGTCTTTTTAAACATTTAGCAGTAATAAAATCAAACAAATTGTATAGAAAAAATGAAAAATAACATTTCACTAGTAATGAAATATCATTGGAATTAATTTAAATATTGAATATAATTGAAATTCCGGGTGTTGGCTTTGGTGAAAGTTTGGTAAAAGCATTTAAAGTCCATAGAAATTCAGCTCTATCGGTAAATTTCTAACATAAAATGCCAATGTTGTGTTTTCTGTGACACTTGTTGGTAAGGGGGGTAAGCTGATTTTTGGTTTGCTCAAATGTGGTTTTTGTTTTGTCAGTTTGAGAACCATAATGTGTGTCTCTTTTGTTTCGACCCCCGACAGTGATCGACAGAGAAACTGCTGCGAGTGGGACATTCACCGGGCCAAAGCAGAACAGAAGATGCAGCTCATTTCCCGACACCGTGAGCATACAAAATGTGAAATAAAATTCTCTGCTTTGAGTCAACGCTGTCTTCTCTAGCCTCAAGGTCTCTCAGTCAAAGTTTACTTTACGTCTGGAGAAGTTTTACTTTCATCAGCAAGCACAAGAGGATAATGGAGTGCCGCTTCAAATCAGGCACTCGTCTGAAGAGCCATTTTTAGATCAGGTTATTCCAACTCGCTTCCACATGTTTTAATTTCCTGTCTAGTGGACCAATAAGCTACCAGCAAAATCATAACAAAAGAGAGGACGAAATCGAGCCGCTGACACAGGCCTTTCCCCTCGTGCTGGAGCTGAGGTAATTAAGAAATGACAAGAGTGGAGGTATTAATTAATTTACACTTTAAGGCCTGACGAAGGTTGATAAGGCACCAAAAGGCTCACACAAAGGTAATTGTGTTAATTAATCGGCGAGGACGTTAATCTGCTAACACGCATTACATAACGGGGGAGTTGGAGACATCAGACGCTGAAATGGAGGTTTTAAGGGGAAGTTCCAAAGTCAAAGCAAAGAGATTTTACAGCGAGCTACGGAGCTTTTCTGTCACAGTCATCACTGCATTTATCTTGACCTTGTATCAAAGTCAAATTTATATGCATTGCTTTGCAAAGCACTCAAGTGCTTTCTAAGTGCACAGAACCGTGTAAAATATACACCTCAGCATCCCCAACACGAACAACACAGCAATCCCATTCTGCATAGCAATTTGAGCTGTTAGCGTATTTACTCTGGAAGAAGTCTCCTTAAAGTTGTACGTATTAAACCGCCTGATTGGAAATTGAAGAGCTACTCACAGGTGGAAAAAAAAAAAAGAAAATTCACCACGAACATCGCTGGGAGAAAAAGCCCGAAAGGTGTAATCTATCTACTTACCACTAGAGGGAAACAGCCTTCAAACCAAGCTAGTAACTCAGAATAAAGTCGGAAATTTACAAGACTAATTGTATTTAGGTAACAAGTAATATTTAGGTAAGCAAGTGACTATTGGCTTACAAATAAGGAAATCCGTCATCGTTAGACACATCAGCACTAGATTATTGTAAGTATTAAGACGTTAAAACGATTGTGCAAGAAACTATTATATAAATAATGTTACCACCTTAGTCTCATAAATTCACGACGTTATTCTCTTAGTATAACAACATTCTAGCTTGTCAATTTATGACTTAATTCTCGTGATAATATGACTTTTTGTAGGTTTATGATTTTAGTCTCTGAATATTACGACTTTCCTTGTAATTAACGACTTTATTCTCTTAATATTACGACTTTATTCCTTGTAAATTTGACTTTTTTCCTCCTAAATTTAAGATATTTTTCCTCATAAATTCATGACTTTTTTCTCATAAATTTATGACTTTATTCTCCTAATATTACAACTTTTTTCCTTGTAAATATATGACTTTATTTTCTGAATATTATGACTTTTTCATGTAAATTGATTACTTTTTCCTCGTAAATGTAAGACTTTTTTCTCATAAATGTATTACTTTTTCGCATAAATTTATGATGTAATTCTCTTAATATTACATCTTTTTTCCTTGTAAATTCATGACTCTTTTCTCATAAATTTATGACTTTTTTCTCATAAATTTATGACTTTATTCTCTTATTATTACAACATTTTTCTCATAAAGTTTATGACTTTTTTCTCATACATTTATGACTTTTTTCTCATAAATTTATGACTTTATTCTCTTATTATTACAACATTTTTCTCATAAATTTATGACTTTATTCTCTTAATATTACGACTTTCTTCCATGTAAATTTATAACTTTTTTCTCATTAAATTTCTGATTTTATCCTCATTACAACTTTTTGCCTTGTAAATTTAAGACTTTTTTCTCATAAATGTATGACTTTTTTCTCATAAATTTGTGACTTTTTTCTCATTCATTCATGACTTTTTTTCTCTTAATATTACAACTTTTTTCCTTGTAAATTTATGACTTTTTTCCTCATAAATTTGACTTTATTCTCTTAATATTACAACTTTTTCCTTGTAAATTTGACTTTTTTCT